>KN361293.1:0-21147 GCA_000785685.1 Uromyces viciae-fabae
TTTTTTATTTTTTGTTTTTGTTTTTGTTTTTGTTTTTCCTTTTTCTTTTTCTTTTTCTTTTTCCTTTTTCTTTTTCTTTTTGTTTTTCTTTTTATTTTATTTTTTTCTTTTTCTTTTGTTTTTATTTTTCTTCTTTTTATCTTTTATTTTTATTTTTATCTTTATCTTTATGCTTATTCTTTTGTTTTTATTCTTTTCTTCATCTTTTCTTTATCATTTCTTCAAATGAATTGATAAGAAATCAATTGGGCACTGAGTTAATTAAGGTATATTGGCATCAAGTGAAATTTAAAGTTGTAGAAATATATCCAACTGTTCCCCTTGATGATTTCCAGTGTCCCATCCGGTCACCAAAACCATCTGAAATCACTCATGCGTATAAGACATTGGGCTCATTACATCTTCTAGATCATGGACTATGTGTTATTAAGGATCCACAAGACAAAAATTCAATCATTGCCATCATTGAATTCACTTCCCTTGAAGATCTTTCTGTTCAGGAACAGGACAACCTTAACTTTGTTTCTACTTTTTTATGCCAGACAAAAAAAAGGAATAGTTTCATCTCTTCTATTCACCGCACCTGGAATGGTTTAATGTGGGGCTTGGGATGGCTGAAATCATACAAAAAAGATAAAATTATTGGTAGATATAATAAACAGTCCAATCATGATCAAATGGAAGAAAATGATGAACACTGTCTTAAATCTTACAGATCAGAAGTAGTAATTGGCAATCTCTTCAGAAACTTGGCAGAGAAACCTTTTCAAAATAATAGAAAAATTATGAAAAGATTCAATATTCCAGCATTTGATGACCTATCTTCTGGACAAACACCCAAAGACTCTTCTTTTGCTCCACATATCACATTTACTACTAATGGCTTTTTCAATTCCCCTCATATAGATGATGAAGATATTTATGATTTTGCTTTTGTCTTATTTCTTCATACTTTCTCCTCTGATGGAACCTTAGCTGATCCTTCCAGTGGTTATGATATATTTTCTGGTCCTTTCATTTTCCCTGATCATGATTTTGGTATTAACTTTGATAGTCAAAAGGGAATGGTAAAGATGGCATGGCAAGAAAATAAATATAAACAATGCACCATGCCTTCTCCCCCAAGTTCTCAGTTTACTTAACTTGGAATGTCTTTAAAAATTAATACATGTCTCATAAATTCTTGTGATAACTATAATCAAGGTCAATATAAAGATTCTGCACATTACTTTGGACAGTGGTGGGCAGATATGTTACAGTACGTTACAGCAGCCTAATTGGAGAACATAACTTTTTTTTAGTTATCCAAATTGGCTGTTTTGGTAACGTAACAAATAAATCTGGTAAAATAACATAACATAACTTTGTTTGAATTTTTTTTTCTTTTTTTTTGTAAATTTGTGGTATCTATTCAAAATAAAAGGGTTATGGTTATGAACAATGCATTTAGCTTAGTGGTTAAGGAGTCCCTCTGTTCCATGGATGAACAATGAGTTTGTGGGTTCAATTTGTAAAAATTTCACAACTAAAAGTAATTTATATTTCAGTTTAAGCAATTTAATGATAATTATAAAATAAAATTTTAATAATGGTAAAAATAATTATAAAAAGAAAAATATAAAAATGAAAGAAATAAAATATTTAAGATTAATTTACCTAAAAGCAAAACTGATTTTTGCCTAAAATAACTTTATTAATTTTAATTTAATTTATTTAATTATATTAATAATTAAATGATTTATAATAAATGCTTATTAAAAATAAAATAAGAAATAATAATAATAAAAATATATTATGATAAGAATAATTTTTAAGTAATAATTAAATTTTATTTAATTATAATTTAAATCTAAATTTTTAATAATAAAAGAATAATAATATAAAAATAGTTAATAATAATTAATATAAAATATTATAATTTATAATAGTTATTTAAGATTTTTAATCCAAAAGAAATTGTTTTCTTAATTGTTTTTTATTGATTATTTAATGTCGTTGATTCTTATAAAAATATTAATTGAAAAATGTTTAGATTGAAAAAGGATTACTGATCAACCTGTATTTCTGAACGAAAATAAGAAACAATTCGATCAGTAATCATTCATTAGTCAATCATTACATCATTGATTCTTTCACGATCATAAGAATCATGACGTAATAATAAAAATATTTTATATTTTAATTTTAAGTTTATTTTTAAATTGTTGCTGTGGTATAATCATCACGCAACGAATTTATAATAATTAAATTATTTTATTAATTTTAAAACTTACAAATAAGTTTTATTAAAAATTATTTCATCATTCTTTTCAAGTTTTAATTATTTATTTCATTTGTTTTTATAATTTTGCTTTTACCTAGAATGGTAAAAATATTTTAATTAATAAAATTTCCCTTTTTAATATTTTGAAGATAAAATTTAAAAAGAAATTTTTCTGATTTTGTTTCAGAAAAAATTAAAAATATTTTGACTCACTATTTATAGTGTAGTCAAGTAACATTCTTTTATTATTTTGACACAATTCCCACTGTGAACCCCTTTTAACATGGCTTCTTGGGAACATATTGCTACATTTATTGCTTATAGTTAACTTGGGAAATTTGACCTTTCCTATATTGATTAAAACTTTCATAAACCACCACATTTCCATGAAGTTACTCCTTTGTTATCCAAATTTGGGCGAAAATGTAATGTAACAACACCCAATTAATCCAAAATTGGGAAAAAATGTAACATAACCTGGTTTCTGTAGACTATCTGGGGAAGGTAACTAGCAACAAAGAAGCCCTTTTTCTGCAGGAGATATCGTAACTGGTGATCAGGTATCTGGAACTGGAAGATAATGTAACTGTAAAAGTTATGTTACATTCAAAGTTATCCAGTTGGAGAATGTATCTGCCCACCGCTGCTTTGGAGATCATTTTTACTATTTGTTTCATAGTTTAAAAAAAGCTTACTTGTAGCTAAGACAATTATAATCACATTTTGGAACCTTTTTTTTTTTTTAATTGATTTCTTTTTATATTTTTATACTCTTTTGCGGCTTTAATTCACATTTTATCAAAAAAAAACCCCTGTTGCAAACTGTTCCCAGGCGCAATAGTTCCTCTTATTTTTCTTGAAATTTCTTATCTCCATCTTCCCCTCAATTTTAAACAAAAAAAAACTACTCCAAAAAACCCATCAATATGTCACATCTATCTGCTTCAATCCAGAACCAAGCTGAAAATTTAAGTGATGCTTCCCAAGGTCCTATACGTTGCTCATTTTCACAAGTTACAACCCCTATCAAGAGACATGGAATGGCCCAGCCCTCTCCTGACTCACGCCAATCCCTTTCTCAAAGAGCCTCACAAGCTCTACCTTTAGCTAAGTCCAAAAAACGTAAGGAGATACCCTCGGATTCAGAATCAATTATTGAAATACAACCTTAGTCAGTGGATTTTATTCAAGATTCAGATGAAGAAAACTCAAAGCTCTAGGTCAAACGTCAAAGAATCAACTTGGAGTTTGATGATATTAAGAATTTTTCTCTCTGAACTGTTTTATTTCCAGTCTGATGTAAGTTTGTTTCATTTCTGAATTTCAAGTTTACCAGCTTTTAATTATTTTTTTGTTAGTCCGCCAATAAGCCTCCTCAAACGTATAAATGCTTGTGTTGTAAACAACAAGTTAGTATCTCTGGAAGTACTTTTTCAAACCTTAGAACTCATCGTGATGGTTTTTGTCAGAAAGGTAGAGCCTCAAGTGGCTCTCGAAAACATCAGCAAGAAACACAAGCTAGAGCCAAGCTTCCATTGAAAGTTGAGCAAGTTTTCAAACAAAATGAAAGCAGTAATACTCCAATAACAAAATATTTTACTCTTGGGCAAAAATTTGACAACTTGATACTTAAAAAAATAATTGTTCTATGGCTACTACGTCAATCAATACCATGGAGTTGTGTGGAAGACCCCTATTTGAGAGCTGCGCTGAACTACTGCCAGCCTGGAGCTCATATTTTTAAACAAAAGTGGGCATCCAATTCAGCAAATACTGTGTACCTAGACCTACAGGAATCAATGATATCATCTTTAAAATTAAGTTTACTACAAGAATTCATTGTTAAAAGATGTATTAGTTTTTCCATTGATTGGAACCCTCAGGCATCAGATAGCAAATTCAATCTAATACATGATTTTTGGACAACAAAATTCAACCGCTATGGATTTATTGGAGCTTCAGTATTGTTTATCAATAATGATTGGGAATATGTTGTACAACATTTGAGCATCAAATTGGTGGCCTGGAATCATAAGGCTGGTCTTTTGTCTGAACCAATTGTCAATATATTGAATGAACATGGACTGGCCCATAAGATAAGTGTTCTTAATTCAAATAAATTTTCATTATTCTTTTCCAATGGAATTAGGGAAATAATGTTTTGTCTTTGTCTTATATATACATGATTTCCCAGACTACAGATTCAGGATCCAATAATATTAAAATGGCTAAGACCATGCACTACAAACTGTAAGACTATCAAAACTCATCTCAGCACCTTTCACTTACATTTCACAAGTTCCACCACTCCAAATTCAATTGCAAATTTATTTGCTAAAATCTTAAAAATAAAGTGAAAGAGAAATTCACAAATCTAAAATCATCCCATCAAAATTGACTCATCAACTTCAACCATCAATTCAAGACTTATCTAAAAATTAATTTTCACTTCTTTCTTTTCTTCTCTATTTCTATTTCTATTTCTTTTCTATTTCTTTCTCTTATTCTTTATTTAAAATTATTCTAAGAAAACTTCAACTGTCTATTGGTGAGAGATTACTCTTCTTCTTCTCACTCTAAATCAATCCAAATCTTAATCAACTAAATTCAAACAAAATTAGTGTCTCATTCATAATTAAGTCAATCAAATTCTCAAACTCAGCCAAATTAAGAATCAATCAGTTTTCAGTATTGAGTTGGTTTTATTTTCTTATTTTAAATAAAAATTCAAATGTTTTTCTTTCTTCTTCAAAAATAAATCTAATTTGTTTTTTTCTTAGTTTGTTCCTTTTAGTAGTTATAAGTTTTTCAACTCAATATCTTTTACAAAGTATGTGAGCTGGATGAAACACAGGAAATGGAATGGGATTGTGAAAAAACAAATATTAAATGCTTTTGTCACAAGATTGCATTGGTTGTTAACGCTGGATGATGTGAATTGGGACTTGAAACACCACCACCTCCAAAAATAAAGAAATTATTCCTGGGTGATGTTCCATTTTCAAGTACAATAGAAACAATATTGTAAGAAGATGAAGAAGATAACTCCGTGATTGTTGATAGTGCTTCTGATGATACAAGTGAATCTTCGGATATTGAGAGCTAGGAAGTTATTGACAAAGCAGAAATTGTAGTGGATTTCATGGAGAGAGATCAATCTGCAGAAAAAAACAACAGTAAAAGTGGTAGAAAGGCTACTAACAGAAATAATTCAAACAATCTGAATGAGCTGACCAAGGCAGTGAGTTACTGATGTTTTTTTTTTTTTTTTGAGTTTAATTTTCTGATTCCTGATGTTTTTGTTATGCAGTTGGACTTTGTCGTTAGAAGGATTACTGGGTCAAGTGTTTTGAGACAGGATTTTGATAGACGTGATTTGGGGAAAGGTTTGAAGAACCTGATTGCTGGTTATGGAATTCTCTGGAATATCAAATATATGAGTAGAACACGTGCTTAAGATGCAAGAGAAGTAAATCTTTGAATGAATTTTAAATGCTTTAATCAAAGTTTTTTAAAATATTATCCACTTGAGGTTATAGATTCAATGCTTCATGAGAATAAAATAAATACCAAGTCCAAATTTCCAGTGCAAGCCGTAAGGAAAAGCAAAAGAAATATGGTCACTTCAAGGAGATGCATTTTACAAGCAAGGAATTGTTGATGATTAATCAGTTGAATTTAGAATTAAAAGTAAGAATCAATTTATTTCATTTTTTGTTGAAGTTAATTGAGTAATATATTTTTTTTCTTTGTTGGTTTCATTTTTTTAACAGCCTTGCAATGATCTCACCAAGATTATGGAGGGTGATGGTCCAACAGGTGCTTTTGTATTACCCAATTATTTTCAGTTAATAAGAAAATTGAAGAGGAAAGATGAAGCATTTGAATGGGGGGATATGTTTCATCAAATTTATTTCAAAATGTTCACAAAGCTGGAAGAATATCAACAAGAGGCATTGAGGTGTGAAACACTTGTAATGGCAATGATTCTTCACCCTTCATTCCGATTAAAACCATTTTCACACCGCTGGCCTGGGAAAGCCTCAGAAGCCCAAGAACTTTTAGAGGCCCAATACTCAAAGCGCCAGGAAATTTTTAAAAAAAAAAAGCATCCTGTGGAAGTGTTAGGTAACAATCCATTAAAAGCTGATGAGGATGATATCTTTGAATTATTTAATGCACCTTCATCATCTAGAAACACCAATGAGCTGGAGATATAGATCAAAAAAATGGATTGCTTAGTGGGTCCAGACTCCAAGGATCCTGGTATTCTTTTGATTTGGTGGAAGGTGTGTAGTTTTATGAGTTTTCAACTTTTTTACAATTGCATTTTTAGCTCATATTGCTTTTTTTTACTTGTGATTAGGTGAATTCATCTACTTACCCAGTTCTTGAATTGTTGGCAAAGGATTATTTGGCATGTTCCTCTTCCTCTTGTGCAGCAGAGTGTACCTTTTCTTCAGCTACAGATGTCTGCTCAAGTGGATGAGGGAGTTTAAAACCTAGAACTATCGAAAGATGTGTAAACAGTCACATGTGGTTGAAGGAGGGAATCAAAATTTCTGGGGATTTTGAGAAGTCACAAAGTATCATATCTGAAAAATTGAACATTTCTACCAAAAAAAAATAATTATTTATTCCTGCTACTATTGATTTTTCTTATTTTTTTTTGATATATAATTTTATTTTTATCATTTATTTTTTTTTTTCATGAAGTTTTTTTTTTTCAATTTTTTTTTTCTGTTTTGTTCAAAAAGAAAAAATTTTGAACTGTTTCATTCCAGAAAAAGTAGTTTTTACTTTTTTTTTTTTTTGCTCAGTCTTCTTTTTTTTCATCCAGTTTTCTTGCTTTTTCAAAGTTTTGCCCTTTCAAAAAATAACAATTCTACGCAACAAGATACAGGAGTTTCTAGTAGTGTTAGCTTTCTTTTGAGGCATCTACACTATGCTATGCTATTTTTTTTTTTTTGACAAAAAAAAGTAGTGTTAGCTGCAAAAAAAAAAAACCACTAACAGTAGCAAGATTTTAGCGTAGCTTCATAAGCTACACTATGCTATGCTACAGGCCACTTGTAGTGTAGCTGTCCCACCATTGGTAGAAGTTCAGAGAATCTTGTTATTTTTATTTTTTTTTGTGGGGTGCTGTGGCCAATGAATGGCCACATATCCTCCTGTCAGCAACACTTGCTCTGGGGGAGGGGTGGGGGGTGTTGTTTTACTAAAACAACACCTTTCCGCCGGCTCGTTTTACTAAAACAACACCCTCACATCCAGAGGGGCAAGGGTTACCCGTGGAGGGTGTTGTTTTACTAAAACAACACCTTTCCTAGGGTTTTTTTTTACTAAGATGACACCCCCCGCTGGTTTTGTTTTTTTGTTTTTTTTTTAAAAAAAAACCCCCTTGGGTTTTATTTTTTATTTTTTCATGGGGTGTCTAAAACAACCCCCCCCCCCCCCCCCCGGCCAGGGTGTTGTTTTAGCACACCCCAAAATTTTGTTCCACAACTTAGAAGCAAGTTTTGGTCCTTGATCTGAGATGATCTTTTCCAGAAGGCCATGATACCTAATGAATGTATCAATAAAGCATGAAGACAAATCTTATGTTTTTCATGATTCCTTTGCCAAAATGAAGTGGCTTCCTTTTTTTGAAATGATTGAAAATGAAAAAGATGGAATTGAAACCATTTCTAATCAGCAATTTTACTATAAAATCTATTCTGATTTGAGACCAAGGTCTATCTGGAGTCTCAGTGGGCTTTAACAAGTGGTTAGCCTTTGTACTATCTCTTTTTGGCTGACAGGAAAAACAATCCTTCATGTGTAAAAGTACTTCTCTAGTTATACCAGGCCAATCGAATGTCCTTCTAATCATTTGAAGTGTTTTAAAAACAACCCAGTGTCCTGAAAAATACAAACCATGATAATTTCTGAGTATTTCCTACCTCATTGAGGTTGGAACATAGATCTTTTCCCTGAACCACCAAATTCTATCCTGACATTTTTCTTTCTTATTTTTATCCAATTCCTCTTCTGATTCATTCTTTTTCTCTCTTAGTTTCTCCAAAATTTCTTCTTCAGGAGGAAAGAAATAAAAATCTGGTTTAAATTCCTCCTCCTTTTTTCCGATACTTGTAAGACCCAATCTTTCAATTCCAGGTGACTGTCTTCCTCTTCTAAATTTGACTGAATAAAAATAGGCTGGTCTTTAAGATGAAATCGATGGATTCAAGGTTGACTGAGTGGGTCAGAGGGATTTTTTTTTCCATGTATATGAATTATCTTTCAATCAAAAAGCAACATTAATGTGTTCTGATTCGGTCCGAGTTTTGGAAAAATGAATAAATTGGATGTAATTTTCCGTGGTTGTCCTTTTGGCAAAGGATTGCCAATATTGCTGTGATGATGAGGGTATTAACGGTTGAACAGTGAAGGAACAAAAGGTGACTTGCACCTGACATGGCGGTCAAACCGAGTGGTATGATGTCATAGGAAGGGTTTGATGGTAAACCTTGGGGGTTTACATTGGTTAAAAGAAGGATTTGGGCCCATATTGTGATTTCTTTCTCAAACAATCCTAATCTATCAATTTTTATCATTTTTCCAGAACTGTCTCATCTTACTCTATTCAACAATTATTCTTTCTCATTCACATCTGTGTGTGATCTCAGTTGTAAGTTTTTCAAAGGTGTCATCATTATTATTTATCTAATTGTGATTTCTTTCTTTATACAATCCTAATCTATTGATTGTTATCATTTTACCAGAACTGTCTCATCTTACTCTATTTGACAATTCTTCTTTCTCACTCACATCTCTGTGTGCTCTCAGGTAACTGCCTCATCTTACTCTTTTCAAAAATTCTTCTTGATCACTCACATCTGTATCTGCTCTCAGATATTTGCCAATTTCATCATTGCTACTGTAGAAGCATCACAGAACAAGTATCTTTCCTTGTTGAAATAAAAATGGTGTAACAATACTTCCTGCAAGATAGCATTTTTTAATTTTTCAAAAGAAAATCCAAATTCATCAGAGTTAAAATTTTCCGGCCTATCCATTCCTTTACGAGTTAGCTTATTTAACGGAAGGGCAAAAGTTGAATAATTTCTCACAAATTTTTGATTAATTTTTGTGAAAACCAGAAATTGTTGAAGCCAATCTAGGTTGGAAGGATATTTCCATTCCCTAATATTGCTAGTTTTGTGGGGGTCCATCTGAGTGCCACAAGTATCTATAATATATCCCAAAAATTTTACCTCTTGGACATAAAATAAACATTTTTCTGGGGAAGAAAATAAATTGTTTGCCTCTAACTCTGTAAAAATCAATCTTGAATGGTTAGTGTGTTCATTGTTTGTTTCTGAGAAAATTAAAATGTCATCTATATAAACTTAGCAAAAAATATTGAGGTATTTTCTTACAACAGATTGTTACAGGAGGCATTCATGTTCAAGGCGACTACCGTATAAGACGCGAATGATGGTCGAATATACTGGCTAGTGCCCTCATCATTGGCAGATGGGGGAGCAGCCGTGCTGTAACTGTTAACGCCAGGTGCAGGAGCAGCGGTGTTGCGATTGTTTCCTCCGGCCATAAACGGTGAGTTGTTTCGGACTGGTCTTAGCTCTGGGTGTAAAGCCCAGAACTTTGACTCTGGGTGAGTCTGTTCAGGGTTGTGCCTGCCGTCCCTGCAACCTCTAGGTGGTCTTGATCTGTTCGTCGATAAACTAAGAGCAGTGACATTCTTCTCTTCATTATTGGTTTTATGAAACGACTCATCATAACACGCTAGGTCACGTATTCTTTCAATTAGTAAGTCGGGGTCATTGAGCAATTCTTCGTTCGACGCCAGGCTGTCGGCAATACCAACACGCTTGCTAGCTAGCTTGCCTATGATGGAGCCACATACTCCTTGCTTTGGTTGCTCGAAACCTATTGCATCGAAGTAAGCTAAGCAAGACTCGACTTGCTCCAAAAACGCGTTCATGTCTCCATTATATTTGATATTCTCCCATCTGGTGGTCGCCGTACTGATTGAATGGGCTGTTGATTTCGCATATATAGATTTAATACGGCTCCAAATGAGAAAACCGTTTGACATATTCTCCCTTCTGACAATCTGTGTGTGCACTTTGTCATTGATTCGAGAAGTGATAGCGAATGCCGCATCTGCCAACGATTTCAAGGTTCTGGATGAGGCTTCAGCTCGTGTGTCGGTTGAGGTAAAAGTCCACAGATCCTTATGGCGAAGGTATGATTCCATCCTTTGAGACAAGATGGGATAGTTTTGGACACCCGTGAGCACCAGGACTAATACTCTTTGGAAAGCAGCTGGTGCATTTGCCAGATCAAATGGCATGACTAGGTATTCATACAAGCCAAACTCAGTCCTGAAAGTGGTCTTCCATTAATATCCATCTTTAACATATTGGAGGAGATTGGACATGGCTTTTAAATCAATCTTAGAAAAATAATTGCAATTTTTTAATTTAGAGAGTAGATTTGTTACAAATGGTAATGGATATGAATATTTTATAGTCAGCTGATTTAATTTTCTGTAATCCACACAGGGTTGGTTTTTATTTCCTTCTTTTTTTTTAAAAAAAAAGGAGGCCCCTGTGGGGGAAGAAGAATGACAGATAAAACCCTTCTTCAACGATTCTTCTACGTAATTCTTGAGTTCAGACTATTCTGAGGGGGAAAGGTGATAGATCTTCACAAAAGGAGGTGTAGGTTCTTTTTTTAAATTTATGGAAATTTCAGATGACCAATTTGGGGGTAGATAATTCAAGGGCTGTGGTTTAAACACACAAGAAAATTGTGATAGTTGGGGGGGGGGGGGGGGGAAAATTGGATGCTTACAGATAACCTCCAATCCCTGTTTTATAAATTGTTTCTTTTCCTGCAGGTGGGTGAAATAAATGATGTCCCAATAGTTAGAAAGCCAGGACAAGCCAAGAATAGCATCTAGGTCTATCAACTTAGTAACAAAAAACAAGGAATATAATTTTATTCACTTTATTTTTGAGAGAAATATACCCCATCCAATGAGAATCTGTTCTGGTGGTGGAACCATCAAAACCAATGCACACCATGGGCTTGTTAGGGCTGTTCTTCAAACAATTTTCTTCAATTACAGAGATGTTGATGTAACTGTAAGTGGTGCCAGCATTGATCAATGCCTTGATTTTGATGCTTCTTTTGCCATTGTGCAAAACTATTGGAATCAAGAGGCATTTGGGATCTAGTGAATGTGAACTACTTAACGCTGTGATGTTGTCAAAAGTTGTTTTTATTTTATTGTCAATGCTATTGATGTTCTCCTTTGGAGGGGCCTCTTCTTCTGCGTGCTTGTGGAGCCAATTCATCTTTTAAGTGATGGGAAGATGCTGATTGGGGCATCAAACACCTCCCCGCTGGTTACCTTTGGATTATGGCTTCAAACAGTCATAGCAAAGATGTTTTTCTCTGAATTTTGCTCTCATTAAATTGAAGTTTAATTGTTGTTGCTCTTGAATAAGATAGGCGGGGTGTTGGTGACAGTTTAGGACTGCATCAATTTCCATCGGGACTGGTTCCGGGGTGTAAGACTGTGTCTTGACCTTCAATTGTTGACCCTTGTTGATGGCATTGACTTCATCCAACTTTGCTGCTGCTATAACCAACAAGTTATACTTGTCTTCCAACAGATTGGAGGAATCCCAATTATCCTGCCAAATCGCTTTGTTTTGAGTCTAGTCCACAAAATTAACACACCTTTGGGTTTGTCAAGTTAGATTTATCTTAGTGACAGACTTTAGCATAGTTTTGCTGTTACTAGTTGAAATTCTTCTTCTCTTGAATTCTTGCTTATTTCTATTTTTATTCTTTATTATTTGTTATAGTCCTTGTTGAGGCCCCCTCCGGATCTTGCAGGGGGATTTCTAGTTGTAGACCCATTTTGAGCCCCTTGTTCAAAAGACAAGGGTGTCCCTTATTATTTTCTATAAATTCTTCAGCTCAAAATATTGAGACATATGCATATCAAACATAGAGAGTTGAACAAAATTGCTGGACCTTGGAGCACAGAAAAGTAAGGAAGTCAAATAAGTTGTTTTAATTGAAGGAATTCAGAATTCATATCTAGCTTGGGTAATGAAATGGAAGAAAAAATGATCAATCTTGATTGGATTCTTTGTCATGCCAAATCGAGAAAATAAAATAGAATTCAAGACAAAACACAAAACATTCGTGGGTCTGCAAGCCTACTACTTAAGCCCCTATTCAAATTCAAAATTATTTAGTATTGATATGTTCTGAAATTATCCAATCCTCGAACAAAAAGGTAGGTATATAATTTATAACATCATGAGAATGAAAAGAATGAAAACTGACTGGCCTGCCCATCTGTCCATCGTCACAAACATAAAATTAAAACCAAGATTCAATAAATAGGAGGAAGCAAAACATGTCACCGTACCGAAATTTAAGAATTCATCAGATCTTTGGCGGTGTAAGAAGTGAGCAACAACCCAGAAAAGAAGAGAAGTAAATGTACTTGTTTCTTTTTTTCTGCAATCCAAACAGGGTACAGGAATTGGAAAAACAGTCATTTCAACGGCTTTAACGAAGGCATCCAATCAAGTAGGCGAACAAACTAGTTATTTAAAACCAATCGGTACTGGTATTGATAGTGATCACAAGTTCGTTTTTTCTCTACCGCAGATCATGGATTTCAAACTTATTTTCTTCTTTCATAATTAATCTCTCAATGATGAGACTAAAAAACTGGAAAAACTGAAAAATTGACATTTGGATTAAAAAAAATTATGGATCTGACCTTTGTTTTCTTTTTCTTATTAGGCATGTCTCAAAATTTGTTGGTGAACAAGTTTCAACAAAATGTCTATACACTTTTTCAGATCCAGTCAGTCCACACTTGGCCGCTGAAAGAATGGCAAAACAAGCGATCGAAACTGGGAATATCAAACCCAGTAAGTGCCATGTATAAGTGTATCACTTGCTAGAAGTATCTGTTTTTCTTTTCACCTTGGACCTATAATAACAAAAATTAATTTATTCGCTAGTGACACCCACCGATGAAGAATTAATCACTGCAATCTACCAACATATCAACCTGACTGCTCAAAATTTGCAACCTAATCGATTAGGTTCACTTTATGTTGAAACTGCGGGTGGTATGTGTTTTTGATATTTAAGATGTACATGTTTTGGCACTATTTAGAACTGTGCGGTGTATTTCTCAACAAACAGGTGTTCATTCACCTACCCTCGCTGGGAGTTCCCAATTAGAAGCATTCCGCCCACTGCGATTGCCAACAATTTTGATCGGATCGCACCACCTTGGAGGGATTTCTTCCACAATCTCTGCTTATGAATCATTAAAGCTACATGGGTATGACATTGACATGTTGATAATGCTCAAAGAAGATTATTATGAAAATTTCCGTTATCTACGACCTTGGGCTTTAGATCGAGAAATCGATTTTATTGAAATTGAATCGCCTCCTGAAATTGTAAAGCATGACAATTTACTTGATGCAAAACAAATGAATGAATTTTACCAGAGAGTTACTTCTCCCGGCTCTTCTATCATATCGGCTGTTAATAGCTTACAAGCTAAACATCTTCAACGAATTAACACTTTAGAAACCATGTCTGAGAGAGCTATGAAGCAGGTCTGGTGGCCGTTTCTTCAACACAATTCAATCACCCATCAAAGTCAAATAATGACAATCGATAGCGCATATAAAGATTGCTTCCTTACCCACCGGACCAAGTCAAAATGTACAACTACAACCCCATCAGCAAATGACTGTGATGCGAACGGAGACAAGGAATCCTTAATGCAATATAAATTTGACGGCTCGGCATCTTGGTGGACCCAATCTCTTGGGCACAGTAACTCCAAAATTGCTCTTGATGTCGCCTATGCTGCCAGTCGATTTGGGCATGTACTCTTTCCTAGTTGCATTCATGAACCGGCCTTAAATTTAACGGAACGTTTACTCAAAACAGTAGGAAAAGGATGGGCCAATCGAGTGTTCTTTAGTGATAATGGCAGCACGGGTGTTGAAGTTGCATTAAAGATGGGTCTAGCAAGTTTTAGAAAAAGGCTTGGAATTTCCTCTAAACTGGATTGTCGATTGGGTGTAATTGGTCTCAAAGGAAGTTATCATGGTGATACAATTGGTGCCATGGATGCTAGTGAAAATTCGGTTTACAACGCCCAGGTTGATTGGTATAAGGGTAAAGGAATTTGGTTAGATGCACCACAAATCAAGATTGTAAATAGTGGTCAAGCATTAGTATTCACTACGCCAGGTGATCAATGGGGTCAAAAAGGATGGAAAGTTAAATTCTCTAATCTACAAGTTATTTATGATATAGAAAAAAGGTTAAAAGAAGATTCTTTGGCTGATTTGTATAGAAAGCATATCTTCAACTTTATACATAAATCACGTTGCCAATCTTCAATCACTCCAGCTTCTTTAATTCTAGAACCTGTAGTAATGGGCGCAGGTGGTATGATTTTCGTTGACCCGTTATTTCAAAATGTGTTGATCAATGTAGTCAGAAACAACCCTGGATTATTTCAACTTGATCGAGTCAATTTACCCAAGTCACTCAATCCAGAAACATCAGCAATCAGTTCAAACAGAAAGAACGCGTGGAACGGCTTACCTGTAATTTTTGATGAAGTTTTTAGTGGACTTTATAGGCTTGGAAAATCTAACGGTGCCCAATTCTTGGGTGCAGATATCAAACCAGATATTGCAGTCTATAGTAAAATCTTATCAGCTGGTACAGTTCCATTAAGTGTAACATTAGCTCGCGGGGAAATCTTTGATTCATTTAGAGGTGATGGACCAGTTGATGCTTTATTACATGGTCATAGTTACACCGCACATCCGATAGGATGTTCTGTAGCAAATACGGGCTTGAAGATTTATGAATCAATGGATGCTGATGGTTATTGGGAAACTGCTAAACAAGATTGGAAAATAGGAACTAACCCCTCTTCGAACTGGAGCTTTTGGTCTAACTCTTTTGTTGATAAGCTTAGCATGACTCCCAATGTTGAAGGGGTGATGGCACTCGGAACTGTTTTGGCGATCTATCTAAAGGATCACGGGAATTCAACCGGTGCTGAATCACCTTCGTTTTATTTCTTTCTTTAACATTTTCTGAATTTTTAAGTTGGGATTTCTCATTCGTCGCCTTTTTCTTTGCTGGAACTATAGGTTATACATCATCTGCTGCTCGCGATTTTCTGAAACAGCTCGAGTCATGTCAGGTGAATGGGGCCAAACAAATTCCATTCGGGTTACATGGAAGACCTTTGGGAAATGTTGCTTATTTTATAACCAGTCTTAATACACCTCAGGTCACCATTGATGGCATCCAATCAACAATTCTAGAAGCACTTCATAAACATTAGCCCATTACAAAACTCAAACATCTCTTTCTTTTCTTTTATATACATGTGTGATTAATGGATTATTCAGTTATATAGTTTGCTTGAAATAGATTCTTTTTCGAATTAACCTTCTGGTTTTAACTATTTTTGTTTTTTCTTCTTACTATGTTTGTTTTTCCTTCTTTCAATTAGGTATTCTGTGGAATGGAGAATGAATCAGATTGTTGCATTTTCGTCCTTATGTAGACAGCATGTTTTGATGGATCGAAAGTAGATAAAAACAAGATAATCATTGGGCAGATCAACAAGTTCCATGTTCAAGATCATAGGATTGTACTTTAAAACAAAGAAGTATCTGTAACTTTCAATCAACATAGTTGCCTAAAAAAAAGGGACTCCAAATTCGGACTGTCGATAACCGGGTGAGCAAAACACAAGACCCTCGGTTTGAAGGGGCCTGTAAAACTGAAACGAGGGGCTTCTCCAACCACAATTTGGGAAGCAGGATGGAGCGACTCGCTTCCTCCAGTCACCTAAGTGCCCAAGTTGGTGATTGGAGGAAGCGACTCGCTCCTCCCAACCACTCAGCTGGGTGGTTGGAGGGAATGCCATGTACTGCGGAGTGCTATCCACGGTTATCATGCCGCTAATTCCAAAAAACATTGTTACCCAAGCCAGGTAGCGTAACTAAAAAAAGTTACCTGCTTTGTCCTGGTAAAGTGGCTTGAAGATGCCATGTTACTGTTATGTTAGCGTTGTTGCAACGTAACTGTTGCACTGGTGCTTCTGATTTTCATCAGAATGATTCTTTCCCTGATGTTCAAAGTTGATAAACTGAAAATATTTTGAATATTAGTTAAGAAAAAATAACACCAGTTTCGGATTCATCTCATAATGAAAATCTGATAATGGCTGCAAAAAATTAATTAATCCTATTCCTCTTAGAATAATTTTTCCTGTATGTCTCCAATTAGGTTTGTTCCCACCATTTGGAAACACACTACCACTGCCATGATTCTAATAACCAAAAAGAATTCTTATTCTTCAGCCTCGTATTACAGACCAATTACTCTTGTTAGCTCCTGTTTAATCACAAAAAGAATCACCTATGGGGCCAAATCAAATCATGCGATTTCCCCTGAAAACCTATAGTGGCTCTCTTGGACCAAACACAAGAATTGGGCTTTTCTCCAGTGATTCTGAAAAACTCTCCTGGATCTCTTGGAGAAAAGAAGAGAATTTGGTTCTAATCCATAGATTTTATTACAAAGACACCTTCTGTTTTTCTTTTCCTTTTTGTTTATGTCCTTCCTTTTTGTGCCCTATGTTTTATTTGTTTTTTTATCCATTTTTTTTGGATTTATTTTTTACTTCTATTTTTATTTTTTTGATTGATACTGACTGTTTTTGGTTTTATTGATTTTTTTATATTTCCTTTATTTTTATGATTTCCTGAAAAAGAATAAAAATGATACTTGAATATGCCCCATAAAGCTCCAGATAAGACTGGGATATTGGAGTAATGCATGATTTCTCAGGTTACTTAGTTTTTGAAGCATACTGATTGGGGGAAACATTGATTGGGAAATTTTTTCTGAGAGATGTTCTTTTTACGGCATTGAGATAAAAAAGTGAGGTGAGGAATAATTATAGGAAAAGTTTATAACTAGTGAATTGGGTGGGTGCTTGAAAACTGTGACACTTTTCTTAAAAGAATTAAATGATTTCTACCATAATTTTACAACCCCCCTCTGAAATAACCTGATTCTTTTCAAAAATGAACAACATATTTGAAATGGTGGATTCAGCTGCAATCCAGCATTTTTTTTTAGAATCTTCTGGAATTTAACTTTCCCAATATTTCAAGGTCCTGGATACATGCATGACAAGACCTCCTCTTTGCTTGGTCCCTTGATATCAGGCCTTTATAATAAGTTAAAGAGGTATTGTATACCACTGCCAAATCATAATAATGAAGGTTTTTTTTTTTATAAAACATGTAATTGAACAGTGTTGGAATTCCATATTTCAACTCAATCAATTTTCACGATTTGAATTATTTTTAGATTTAGTTTCTGATATATATTAATCAATTCAACAGTTTATTTTCTAAATAAATTAATATAAAATTAAGATTTACCTTATGAGTAGACGTAAAAGTATATTAGTGCGTGCCTCATAGTCTAGACCTGATTACATGTAATTAATCTACGTTCTCAATAATTTAAGTTTTTTTTTTCTGACCTTGATGGGAGTTAATTACTTCCTCTCAATTTGAAAATCATTTTAGTGACAAGTTGAAATTTATTGTAGTGAACTTGAAGTACAGTGACAAAAGATGAATTGAACTAGTTCAAGTTATTTTTATTGCCTCTAGTTGTTTGATACTTTTGACTCAACTTGACATGTAGAGACATTTTACCCCTGGAAGTTGGCCCAGGCTTTATTAGTTTTTTCTTCTTTACAATCTGTGTTTGTCAGGAATGAAAGAAAAATAGGCTCTTTCATCATTTTTTCTCAAGCCTTTCCTAGAGCATTGAGCTCTCTGGGATACTCAAGCCATTGGAAGACTTCCCGTCAACTTTTAGACATGGCGGAAATCCCCATGACTTTAATTTAGAACCGTTGAAATATTTACAAGCAGTGGAGATGTTTCTAACCATATCATGATATCATTTTAACCATCTGTTATATACTTATTCCACCTTGTCATCCATACCTACCCCATCCAGCTTATTTCATCCCTCTCACCATCCAAATACACTTCAAATTTCCCCATCTAAATCCAATCCACTCCCAATTTCATGTTTTTTACCAAAATACCTCAAAAATGACGCCTCCGCCTCAATTCTATCAAGCTGAATCCACACAAATCACATGGCAAGCTACCACCCAACCATCTCAACTCTTTGAATCCACACAAATCACATGACCAGCTACCACCCAACCATCTCAACGCTTGGCATTTTCTGCCTCTCAGGTCACCTATTTCACTGGCTCCCAATGTCCAGCACTTGCCTCCCACAGCGGTTCTAAACAATCCTTGCTCAGGAAATCTCAAACTAGCTCACATGGAGGTTCTCAACACAATTTCCCAGGTCATATTGCCGGGGTGCAGGGGTACATAAATGACGACTGCATGGCGCTGGTGTAAGCTGTCATGCAAATTAAACCTTTAGGCTCAAATGAATGGGCCAAAGTATCTGAAATTTATGCCGAATTCTCTACTGCCAATAGCCGCCCAACTTGCCAACTAG
Source organism: Uromyces viciae-fabae (assembly GCA_000785685.1). Classification (NCBI taxonomy): domain Eukaryota; kingdom Fungi; phylum Basidiomycota; class Pucciniomycetes; order Pucciniales; family Pucciniaceae; genus Uromyces; species Uromyces viciae-fabae. The sequence goes on from KN361293.1 coordinate 18,941, forward strand.
AAGCTCTCAAGATCAAATACAAAGTTTTGGTTGCTTGCAAAAAGAAACCTGATACCCTGATTGTCCCCCTTACATTAGACTAGCTAAACAGGCCACCCAAGAAATTGAGGACCATTTTTTTATGCTTGAATTGGATGATGGCGATGAGTGAGTCAATTATCTTGCAAATATTTTTTTATTTTGTCTTTTTTTTCTTTTTTTTTTTCATTGTTTCATATTTTTATTGTGCATCAGCAACTAACTTTCAGTTCTTCATTTTATCTAAAGTGGAGCTGGTGCCCCAGTGGTTGAAATCACAGAAAGCTATCAGCACAAGATGGAGATGGATCTCCAAGATAAAACTATTATCCCTCCCATCATCCCTGCCACTTCTCATGATCCCAACATTATTGCCACCAATGTGTTCAGGCAGCATCTGAATATAATAAGCACAGGTGGGATAAAAGTCATAAAGAACCAGAGTTTAAAGTAGGAGACAAAGTACTACTTTCCACTATCAACTTCAATAACCTTGGAGGAAATAAAAAACTAAAACCCTCCTTTGTAGGCCCATTTGTCATCAGACAACTGCATGGAAAAAATGCTGTAGAAGTAATTCTCAGTGAATAATTGACCAGAAAACACCCTGTTTTCCCTGTCAGCCTCATCAAACCCTTTGAGGATAGAAGTACTAAACAGTCTAAGGAAAACCTTTCTCCCATACCAGTGATAGAACCCTCACCTGGAGAGCCACTGAAGGTTTCCAAGATTCTTAAAGATAAAAAAGAAAGAATCCAAGGAAAAGATACAAGGTTATATCTAGTTAGATATAAAGGACACTCTGCAGACAAGGATGAATGGCTCCCTGAAGGAAAAATACCTGATGGACCTATACATCTTAGAAATTTCAGAGCATCTAAGAGAAATTGACTGTAAATTTCTCAAATAGGGGGGCTAAACAACCCCAATTTAGCTGCCCCCCCCCCTATTATTATTTTTTCAAAAAAAATATATAATAAATAGAAATAAAATTTTATCATTATTATTATTTTTACTGAAATAAATTGATACATGATCCCAAAAGAAAAGAGAATAAAGCTTAAAATTCTCAAAAATAGGGGGCTAAACACCCCAGTTTATCTGGCGCCCCTATTTATTTTAATAAAAAAAAAAAAAAAAAAAGGGGGGGAGAAAAGAAGAATTTTTTTTATTAATATTATTATGTTTTTTATGAAAAAAATAATAAAATAAAGTTTACCATGTGGTGGTGTTGAGCCATGAGACCTATTAACCTCCACGTCTGTACGTCTATAGGTGGTCTAGGACCCTCTGTTTGACGTGAGCCAGTTTCCCAAGGTATAAATACCCGACGCTAGCCACCCATTGGACAAACTTGGTATGTTTTTTAACCAATTTTGTCCAATATATACCCATTGAGGGGTATAAAGGGTTTGAACCGCCGTCAAGACAATTATTTTTGACTGGCGCGGCCCTGAAATAGACCGGAACTCAAAAATGAGAGCCCCGCGACTTTAATTCATCAGCCGCGGCCCCAAACGAGTAACACTCACCCATCGGGATCCGCGACATGTCAAAACAAACATATCGCTACTTTTTTTTTTGAAAAAAAAAACAACAAGTGATACATAAAAAAAAAACAAATTAAATTAAATAATAATAATAATTTCTTTTAAGAAAGCAAACGAAGACACAAAAACATAATTTTTTAGGCCAACCTTTGTTATGGTCAGGTCTAATTTTGAGGAAAGAAGACCTCCCCTTTTTGTGGAAGGGAATGTAAGCTGGCTACTATGTTAGAGCCAACTAACAATAGCAGAAATAAATTTTGTAATATTTTTTATAAATAAAAATATTAATAAATAATAATAAAATAGTAAAAACTATATTAAGTAGTAAGAATAATGAGAATATTATTGCATAAATGGATTCCCCATGCAAAATAACCTAGGGTCACTCACTGGGTGTAAACCCAAATTCCTACTCCTTAACCCTTTTTACCATAACTGGGCAGAAACTAACATAACACTGGCTAAAACCGTGTTTGTATGTAAATACCTGTTTACACACATGATAGATATGTACATGTGTGAGGTATACTATGGAATAATTCAGAAATACATGCAAAATAGCGGATTTGTGCTTAGTTTAGAAGTTAGGACCATACAGTTAAGGAGAAACAAGAATACTGCTAACTGCTAAATACAGGA
>KN361294.1:10334-20458 GCA_000785685.1 Uromyces viciae-fabae
TTTAATCATTCACATTCCACATTCCACAAATTCATAAATCCCCATCTTCACCCATCCAAAAAAAAAAAAAATATAGAGCTTGTTTCAAACTTCTTTTTTCCCAGCATCCAACATGGATCATTCCATGTTGGATCATTCTCTTTCATCCCATTCTTCAATAAACTCAAGACCCAACTTATGTCCTCCTATCTTAATTAAAATAAATCAACAAAATAAAAAATTAGATTATAATAATAATAATAACATGAATATTGATAAAAATGAAGAAGACATAGAAGACAACATTCCTAGCATTGATTTATTTAATAATATTGCTAAACAAACTGAAGAAGGATTCTTTATAATATCAAAAGAAGATCATTTCAAAATGGTCACATTATTAGAAAAAGAACAATATTTTTTTTATAGATATCAATAAAAAAAAAAAATATTTCAAAAAAAATGTGATGATAATCTTAATAAATTAACTATAGAAATAGAAAATCTAAAAAAAAATCAAATTAACATTAGTAAGGATCATGTTATGGTAATATTAGTAAGGATCATTTTATGGACATGAATCCAACTCCTTCTCCTTTTTTAAAAAATATTAATCACTCTATTCATAATCCGGCAAATGAAGAAAATCACAATTTTAATCAAACAGCGTGAAGTGATGTCATTAAGAAGAACAATAATAATCCAATTAGTATCAATAATAACTTTTAAAAAAATAAAAGGGCTGAGGATAATAATTACAATAGAGTTATGGGGCAAACAAGATTTGTTGCCCACCGAATTCCAGAATTTTAATAAACCCTCCGTCTAATCAATTGATTAATTGTTTTAGACCTCACACATTTATTATTAGAATTATACAAGGTTCTCAGCCCTTCAAGAATATGACTAGCGAAGAAATCCGGCTTAAAATATCTGCGGTTCTTTGGGATTTGGACGTTTGGACGCCGGACGGATCCCATGTCGAAATCAAAGCATTCTCAAAGCTTCCCTCCGGCAATCTCAAATTTTTTGTTACCTCAAAATCAATCTCATCCTGGTTGTTAATGAATAAACATGTTTGGACGCACCTATGTGATCCAGTTTTAATTACTAAACAAGTTTCATTCCCTGTTATGATTCACTCAGTTCCTTTATTTTTTTGAAAGTGAAAACAAACAACATATAGAAGAACTTTGCCAAGAAAATGATATTGAATCTAATCAAATTGATAATGTTAGATGGTTAGGCAATCCAAAAGAAAAAAACAAAATGAATGGGACTATTGTTATCAAATTCAAAGACAAGATCTTAGCAAGTCAAATAGAGAAAGGAGGAATTTATTTTAAATCATTATTTTTAAGAGGAGCTCATTACACCAAAGCCCCAACTCAGTGTTTTAATTGCCAAGAAATAGGTCAAACTTCAGACTTCTGTAAGAATAAATCAATGTGCATCAAATGTGGTGATCAACATAATTCAAAAGATTGTGATAATTTTGTTACTGATGAAATAAGATGTTACAGATGCATCAATAAAAAAAAAGAATACAATCAATTACATCCTACTAACCCTATTTCTATTGAACATGATGATCTTCAATTTAGACCTTCTGCTTCAGGAAATTTATGCCCTTTAAGAAACATCTTTCCAATTAAAAAAAATAGCAATAATCCTCAAAGTGTCAACAACAACAAAAACTCAATACTCTCATGATTATTACAACAGAAAACAACCATTCTAATCTAAATCCTCTTTCTCCTCCTTTTTTTCCTTCTTCCATTCCTTCTTCCATTCCTGAATTAAACTTTAATAATAATACCAATGATGAAATTGATTCTTTTCAAATTGTAAGTTTAACTGGTTATAGTAAGATTGAAACCACTAACAGTATCCTTAATTCTGAGACCAATGCCTCAATTGTTTTTTTACAGGAACCTGGTCTCAACATGTTTACTCTAACTACTCCTGCTCATCAAAATTGGTCAAGTTATCTAGATCATAATCATAAATCAATTGACTTTTACTCAAAACATAGAACTTGTGCTCTCTTCAAGAAATCATTTCAATCTGAATCAATTTTCCCTCTTCCTGGTGGATCAAAATTTTTATCAGCTTTTGATGTATTTTTCAATCACCCAAATTGTTCAAAAATGCGCTTTATTAATTTATATAATCATACTCCAACTTTTGGTGGACTCCCTCTTCTCAAAGAATGGCTCCAAACTCATAACTCACGTAGAATTCCAACTTTAATTTTTATGGATTCCAATTAACATCACTCAGCTTGGAATCCTACAAATCATAATAATACCAATAATCAATCAAAAGAATTATTAAAAATTTGTGGGCAAAATGGCTTTAAGATTGTTTCTGAAAAATCAATTCCAACATTTTTTCCTAGACGTGGTTCACCAACAACAATTGATTTAGTTTGGGCCAACCATTTAGCTCTAAAATTCGTGGAAAAATGCTTTACTTGCTCAAATAATCATAACTCTGATCATCAAGCATTATGAATAATTTTAAATTTTAGACCATCAATTTTAAAATCCACCAGAAAAGCCCCCAACAAGAATTTTGACGTTGAAAAATTTGAAAAATCTCTAGAAACACAATTAATTAATTTTCCAGATCATATCAATAATTCTGAAGAAATTGAATTTTATTCTAATTTTATTTCTGAAAAAATTCAAATCTCAATTGATGAACAATCTAAAATTATAAATGACAATATTATTAAAAATAAACCGTGGTGGAATAAAAAATTTTTAGATCCTATTGCAAAAAATAGAAACAAAGCAAGAAGATGGTTGTTATTATCAAACTCTGAAGATTCAAAAAAATGTCATTGGGCGTGGCAAAATCATTTCAAAGAAACAATTTCAATCTTCAAAAAGAATCATTGGAGAAATTTTCTAGCTTCTTCAAATAATCAAGACATTTTCACCGCCTAAAAATTTATCAAACCCTCAACATAAAACACTGTAGCTCTCCTTTTGAATAATGAAGGCGCTCTCACATCAGAAAAGCATGAACAAGCTCAACTTTTATTTGATGGAACTTCAAATGTCCCAATTAATTGTGATTTAACTGATATTCCTTCTTTTAATTTTAATACTAATTTTTCTTTTCCGGAAATAAATTGTGAAGAGATTGAAAATATTATTAACATTTTAAACAAGAAAAAATCTCCAGGTTCTGATGGCATTCGAAATGAACATCTTATTTGGAAAAAAAAAATCATTCTTCCTTATTTAAAAATTTAATTTTCTGCTTGTTTTAGATTAGGTTCTTTTCCCCTCATTTGGAAGAATGCAATTACAGAAATCATCAGAAAAAGCAACAAAGAATCCTATGAAACTGCGTCATCTTATAGGCCAATTGCTTTGCTCAGCTGCTTAGGAAAAATTTTAGAATATTTGGCCACAAAAAGAATCACTTTTTGGGCGGAAAATTCAAATTCTCTTGCCCCTGGACATTTGGGGGCCCGTGCTGGAAGATCAACCAATGATGCTAACCTCTTTTTATCTTATTGGATTAAAAAAAAATGGCGGGAAAAAAAAACTGTTTCTGCTTTATTTTTAGATGTCAAATCTGCATTCCCATCAGTCATAAATCAACGCTTAACACAAATTCTCATCAAAAAAAATTGTCCAGAATATCTTTGCGCCTTTATCAACAATTTTTTGACTAACAGATCATCTTCACTCCGCCTTGAAAAATTTATTTCTCAACAATTTGAATTGAAATGTGGTTTACCACAAGGATCACCACTTTCTCCTATTTTATAAATTATTTATAATTCTGATTTATTATCCACTAACAACATTCTTTTAAATCAAGACAACATTTCTTTAGGTTTTATAGATGACGTGGTTCACTTGACAGGTCACAAAAATTTAAAAAAATCAATTGATATTCTTCAAAAAAGGGCGGATAAATCTCTAAATTGGGGAACTTTTCACAATGCTATTTTTGACATGAAAAAAGCTGGTTTGATGGTTTTTTCAAATAAAAAAATAAAAGATGATTTAACATTTAAATTTGGTCAAATTAACTTACCCAAATTAACTTCAATAAAATATTTAGGAATTATTTTTGATTCAAAAATAACTTTTTCTGAACAGATAAAAAAAGTTAAAAAAACAGGAAATTTCACCATTCATCAATTATCAAGAATTAATAAATGGTCTTTTGGTTTAAGTATAAAAAGTGCAAAAAACTTAACTAACAGTATTTTTCTCTCTTGAGTTTTATATGGTGCCTTGATTTGGTTTAATGAAAAAAATTATAAACAGGTTTCAAATATATTGAATGTTCTTCCAAATCAAGCATCACACCTCATTTTAGGGCTTTTTAAATCAACTCCAATTGAATTCATTCACAGAGAAACTCCCCACAACAATATCACGTCAATTGAATCCAAATCACCCAATAAAAAAATTAATACAACAAGAATTAGAAGAAAATCCAACAATTCATCAAAGCAGCGTTCATTCTTCAATAAACAAAATTTTTTTTGAAACTTTTAATTGGAAAAATCTTGAAATCATCAATACTAACCCTTTTCCTCCGTGGCAATCCTTTTTTTTTCAAATAAATAATTTAAATTTAGAAAAAAAAGAAGCAATAACAACATTTAAAAATCAACTAACAACAATTAAAAATTAAAATGAATTTCTCATTTTCACTGATGGTTCTTGTTGGATTTAATCATTTTTACTTCTAGAGAATATCTATGGGTGTGGCTACTTCAAATTTAAAGTATCTCATAGATTTCTCAGTCTTTTTATTTTTTATCTAAAACTCTTCCTTTTCAGCCTTTTCATAATTGAACACTACATAACATTCAATTACGCCACTCCAGGGATCATCTTGAGGACGACGTCTATCTTAATAGGTTACTTTCTCTTCATTTTCTTTTTTTTTCTTCTCTATTCAATAAAATAAAACCTGACATATCTTATTTCATCAGCTTCTGCGTTATTCTTCTTTTTCTTATTTCTAAACCTGATTTTTCCAAAGTTCATTCAATTATCTCATAAGTTGTTGTTCTTTTTAAGGTATAATTTAATTTTATTATCTTTATTTCTGTTTTCTCAAAAACGTTGTGAATTGTTATTTCAACTTTATTATTGTTTTTCAAAAACTGAAATTTTATTCTTTTTAAGATCAAAAGTTCTCAGTTCTCTTATTCCAGATAAAGGCGTAGGTTCAGCTGAAAAATTAAAAAATAAAATTATGAAGACAAGATTAGGGGACTCTAATCAATAAACAATTTTTGAAGCTGAAATTCAGGGTCTAAATTTGGCGCTTGAACTCACCATTTCAATCCTTTCAAATCAATCCTCCCCAATAAACATCAATATTTTTTGTGACAGCCAAGCAGCGCTTCAAGCAATCACAAAACCCCCAAAAATTAAATCTTCTCAATCAAGACTTCTTGAATTTCAAAATAAATTAAAATTAATGACAAGATTAGGGGACTCTAATCAATAAACAATTTTTGAAGCTGAAATTCAGGGTCTAAATTTGGCGCTTGAACTCACCATTTCAATCCTTTCAAATCAATCCTCCCCAATAAACATCAATATTTTTTTTGACAGCCAAGCAGCTCTTCAAGCAATCACAAAAACCCCAAAAATTAAATCTTCTCAATCAAGGCTTCTTGAATTTCAAAGTAAATTAAATTTAATCAAAGTAATTTTTTCTACTAATTTTTCTTTTTTTTGGTGCCCAGGTCACAGTGATATTAATGAAAATGAAGAAATTGATCAAATTGCCAAAGAGGCGTGTGAAGATATTGATTCAGCTCCCTCAAATTCACCTCAAAGTATTTCACCAATTATAAAATTGATAAAAAAAAAATATAATGATATTAACAAAGAAGAAAAAAATAATAACATTGAAAGAAATAATATTATTCTCAAAACTCCAACAAAAAAATATTTTTAGAATTATCAAAATTAGAAAAAGGAATTTCATCAATTATTTACCAATTAAGATCATCTCATTCATCTTTAAATGAATTTTTATTTAGAATCAAAGCAATAGAATCACCTAAATGCCTTTTTTGAAACCAAATTGAAACAGTACAACATTTTTTAATCTCATGCAAAAATACACTCAACAACCCAAGATTTTTAGACAACAACTCATTAAAAAAAATATCAAAATTAATTGTCATCTAATACAGCCGATTTTGGATTCACCGGATGTATTCAAATCATTAGGCGACTACATTATAAATATAAATGGATTTCCGAATACACAAAAATATTTAAAAAATCTTTAAAAAAAAAAAAAAAAAAAAAAAAAAATTTTTTTTAAAAAAAAAAAAAAAAAAAAAAAAAAAAAAAAAATTAAAAAAAAAAAAAAAAAAAATGTTTTTGAAAGAAAAATATATATAAAAATTAATAACCATAATACAATAAAATAAAATGGAATAATTTCATGATGAACAAAATAAAAATAAAATAAAATAAAATGAAAAAAATTAAAATAAAATATAATAAATTAAAATAAAATAATAAATAATCCTTTTTTTTTTTTCCCTTTCTTTTCTTTCTTTTTCTTTTTTCTTTTTTCTTTTCTTTTAATTTATTTTTTTCTTTCTTTCTTCTAATTTTTATTTCTTTTTTCTTCACTACTTAATTTTTTATCAAAAAAAATTAAATCCTAAAAATTCTTAAAAGTACTGCTGATACAATTATTTCTTGTTTAAAAAATAAATAAAATAATACATATTAATAATAAAAATTATACATAAATAGTAATTACGGTGGGCCAGAACTGAGGAAAACCGGGATTTTATTTCTCTGGTTTCCCTGGCCAAAAAAAATCAAGGCATATAGTCTGACCAGCTATATAGGGAGGCATCTTCCCCCGCATTCTGCTGAATAAATGAATCAAAAAAATATATATTCAGGGGCGGACCAGAATGTAGGGAGTCAGCTAAATAAAATTCTAACCATGCTCAGTTCAAAAGAGGAAGAATTTTTTTCTTTTTTCTTTTTTTATACTCTCAAATAAAAATGTTGTAATTTCATTTTAATTTTCTTTCCGAATTTCTTTTCTTCTTTTCTTTTTCTTTCTTTTTCTTTTTTCTTTCTTTTTCTTTTTTCTTTTTTCTTTTCTTTTCTTTTCTCATCTTTTTTCTTTTCTCATATTTTTAACATATCTTAACACACAATTAGAACAGATCTTTTTATCTACTTACTCATTTTCAGGAGTATTTATTGTATTTACACTATATTTACTAGATTTGTGTGCAATGTGAAATCAATTTAGCACGTAAAAAAAAAAAAATAAAATAAAATAAAATAAAGATAAGAAATAAATAAACATAAAAAATAAAAAATAAAAAATAAAAAATAAAAAATAAAAAAAATAAAAGCTTTCATCTTCAGTTACAAAGTCATCCTATAGAATGGGAAAAATCAAAGGAAAAAAAATTAAATGGAAAGAATTACAAGTGGTCAAATAATATAAGATGAAAAACTCACCTCTTCTTCTGATTCTTGTTTCTTTTTTCCCTTTTGTATTTTTTTTCTTGGAGCCTGATTTAAAACAAAATAATTTTGAGAAATTATTCACAAAATTAAAATATAAAAACACACCTTCACAGTTCCCATACATTTCCTGCTAGGCCTTCCCCTTTTCTTTGGTGGCAGATGGTATTCAAATCCTGAAGGGTCCCTTCTGCTGGATGATTGGGAAATCTTCTTGAATTTATTCTTTGCTCCCTTTGGCCTTCCTCTGAATTTGTGATCAGGCTTGAATCGTGGTTCTTGAATTGAAACAAGTTGATACTTCCCTTGAAAAAGCTTCTTCATCTCTCCAAGATAAAATTTCTGTTCGCCAGGTTGGAACTGTTGGAATTCTTCAAAGAGTTCATTCAGATAGCTATGTTTGTTGATGGATTTGGTGGGCTCATTGGGAGGGGAATTAGAAGATCCATCATCTGCTTTTAAATCAAGGCACTAAGAAAGAAAGAAAAAAAAAAGAAAAAAAGGAAAAAAATTCATTCAGATAGCGATGTTCATTGATGGATTTGGTGGGCTGATTGGGAGGGGAATTAGAAGATCCATCATCTGCTTTTAAATCAAGGCACTAAGAAAGAAAGATAAAAAAAAAAAAGGAAAAAAATGAAATAAATCAGCATAAAAAATTAATTCATCAGAAAAAAAAATTAAAAAGCATTAAAACATACAGAAATAGGCCCCTTAACATGCCATTGGGGATGGAAATCTTCAAGTGTAAAGAGTTCGTTTTGCATGCATGCAAACTTAACCTTGTGGATGCAAGGGATTCCCATATATGTTGAATAATCACAAGATATGCATTCAGTGGATTGGTTTGGTGAGGGGAATTAGAAGATTCCTCATCTGCTTTTACATCAAGGCACTAAGAAAGAAAGAAATATAAAAAAAAACAAAGGAAAAAAAAAAAAAAATCAGCATAAAAAATTAATTCATCAGAAAAAAAAATTAAAAAGCATTAAAACATACAGAAATAGGCCCCTTAACATGCCATTGGGGATGGAAATCTTCAAGTGTAAAGAGTTCGTTTTGAATTCATGCAAACTTAACCTTGTGGATGCAAGGGATTCCCATAAATGTTGAATAATCACAAGATATGCATTCAGTTGATTGGTTTGGTGACATGGCGAAAGAGTGAACTATTTTGAGAGCATGGTGAGATAATTGAGAGGAAATGTGATCAATGCAGTGAGGTAATCCAATAAGTGATTTGTATCCCAACTGGGCAGATTCAATAGCTCTTTCATGAATTTGGATTGATAAAGAATGATAAATTTGTGTAACGACGGTGGAGAAAGAACCAGTAGAAGCAGATATGAAACTTTTTAGGTGAGAATGCATCCCTTCTAGTCGAGATGTGTTGCTGTTTCCAAAGTGAAAATGCTCGTTGAAAAAGTAAGGAACAAATTTTCGCTTTAGAGGAACCCAATTTTCTAAAAGATAATCAGCTGTGGGTGGATTCTAGACAAGAGAAAGCTGAGTGAAATTGTTCTGATAAGTTGCTTCTGTATGAGATTTTACTAAATAATTCCAGTGCTTTCGAATATTATCCCATTCCTCTTCAGATTTTGCATGCTTTCGACAGTGGAGTTGAATATTTTTGAAAATGTGCCACTGGCAGAGGAGGTGAGTACAGTTGGGAAAGGTTGTTTCAATGGAATTAATTAAAGCGTGTTCTTTATCAGTGACAATGACTTTGGGGTGTTGTTGATCTAATATATCTAGAAGTTGGAGAAGAGCCCATGTATAATTGTCTTTTCTTTCTGTAGAGAGGAAACAAAAAGCGATAGAAAAACTTTTGCTGCAGTTTTTGACACCAATGATGTGGAGAAGGGGCATTGAGAAATTGTTTGTCTTTTATGTACAGTCCATCATGAGAAGGGTGGGGAATTGTTTAGCTAATTTGATGGAATCTGGGTGAGCAATGAAGAGAGAGGTGATAATTCCTTCAACAGCATCCATCTTGAAAAAAAAAGTCAGATTTCCTTAATTCATATACTAGAGCTTCAATTGGTGTCTTGCCATCAAGAATTTTTTTGGATAAAGCATAACGTTCATTGTAAATGGTGCTGAGATTCGACATTACAGGACCAGATGATGATTGCATTAGAGTGTTTAAGATCTTCAATGGTGCCACACCTGCTTTAGTCAAATTTTGAACTGTTTCTTGTTGAGCATTTTCAATTCTTCTGTGAACAGGATGGGTGGAAGGATCAGTGGAGGGTGCATGATTGTGATTTGGGCAGATGATTTTAATTCGCCAGGAGTCAAGTTTCTTGGAGAAATTGCCGGTGAGCTGAAACAGACAGTTGGTTTTTCTGGTTGTACCTAAGCACTTGAGATTAGAATTCTTGGTTGAAATCGCATAGCTGTGATCTCTAGCCCAAGATTGAATGGCATGAACGAGGGATTCTTTGTCTGGGTAGCTCAATTCAGGAGGTGGTGCTAGTAGGGATGAATTATCTTGGGGCGCAATATTGGCATCGGGGACAGGGATTGAATGACTGGGGGAAGATTCTTTGGCATCTCTGAAGAGGGGGTAGATGTTTTGTTGAGACATTTTGAATTACGTTTTTTTTGGGGGGGGGAAAGACTTGAAAATTT
>KN361295.1:325-22445 GCA_000785685.1 Uromyces viciae-fabae
TTTTTTGGCTTTGAGATGGATTGCCATTAGTTGATAGCCATTGACCTTCGATTTGGGAGGTCTTCCAACCTTGGTTGAGTGTTCGGTACCAAATACAGCATTGTAATTCTTTTGGATCATCAACCAGTTGGTAAGGATGAGATGATCTTCCCTTTTTAAGTGTCCAGATTTGGTTGGAGACTCGGGGGGAGTGTCAGAAGTTGATTGATTTTTGGAGTTTCTTTGGGTTCTGCCAGGCATTTCTTTAGAGGATGATGTGGAAGAAATTATTTAGAGTTAATTCAAAATGTGGTTATTTGAGAAGTAAGAGAAATTGACTTGTTGATACTTTTTCAAGTTGGAGTAACAAGTGAGCTTGAAGAAATGGTTCGTAGGTGTAGGAAGGTGAATAAATTTTTTATGGGCTAATTTTAATTTATGGGTGCAGATTTTTATGTCAACTTTTGGATTATAGATATTTTTTGGAATTTTTTCTTTGATATATTTGACACCCCCTGTTCCAAATAAGTGGGTTATTTCAAAAAAAAAGTCTGGTTTGAAATGGAGTTTTTTGTTGAAAACCGGGAATAAAAAAACGTCCAGTTTGGTGATATTTGACAACCCCTATTAATTGAAAAAATGTTCAAATTGAAAAAGGATTCATGATCAACCTGTGTTTCTAAACGAAAATAAGAAACAATTCGATCAGTAATCATTCATTGATCAATCATTACGTCATTGATTCTTTCACGATTATAAGAATCATGACGTAATAATAAAAATATTTTATATTTTAATTTTAAGTTTATTTTTAAATCGTTGCTGTGGTATAATCATCACACAACAAATTTATAATATTTAAACTATTTTATTAATTTTAAAACTTACAAATAAGTTTTATTAAAAATTATTTCATCATTCTTTTCAAGTTTTAATTATTTATTTTATTTGTTTTTATAATTTTGCTTTTATCTAGAATGGTAAAAATATTTTAATTAATAAAATTTCCCTTTTTAATATTTCAAAGATAAAATTTAAAAAGAAATTTTTCTGATTTTGTTTCAAAAAAATTAAAAATATTTTGACTCACTATTTATAGTGTATTCAAGTAATATTCTTTTATTATTTTGACAAAATTCAACCTGTAATTGACCTCAAATTCTCCTTCAAAACCCCTGGCATCAACTCTCTAACCTAGTTGAAACCTAGATTATTCTTTCTCATCATGTACCGGTACTTCATAAACTGCACCTTGACAAGTAGCAAACTCTAGGAAATTATTTACTTTATCTTAAATTAAGAAAATCAAAGCTTCCTCTTCAATCTTTCAAACTCTGATCCGGTGAGGAAAGATACTCCTCTTGATTCTTGAAAAACTCTCATTTCTAATCTCTCAACTGCTCTCGGGTCTTCAACTCACCAGACAAAACCACCAACGTGAACTTTCTTCTTCAAACAAAGTAATCTGTTACTTAAAGTAAATTTATCATTATCTTAAATTTCTCATTGATCATAAAAAAACTCAAGTTCTTCTTGCCAATCTTTTATAGTTAGTAGGACTTTAGAACCTTATCAATTCTATTTGATCACCTCAAGTAACTTAACTCAAGACAACTTGTATGAATCAATTCTAAACCTTTTCTTTCTTTTTTTATCTTTTTAACTAATCTTTTTGTTGATTCTTTTTGTTATCTTTCTATATTCAGTTTCCTGTGTCTTTTTCTTATTTTTTGTCTCTCTTGTCTGCCTTCATAAATCAATTCTATCATCTCTATCGTGGTATGCTTTTCTATGTCATCTCATCTTTAGTTTTGCTTTCTTTGATTGATTTCTTTCCTTTTTAGTTCTGGTTTTGTTTGCAATTATTTTAGTCTCAGTTTCTTCATGATGGAAGATGCTATAAATCAAAATAAAGAGGACCAATCACTCTTGTCAGAAAAGGAAAAGTTTCAAAGAGTAAAAAGTGTACCTGGTTCTGAATGGTATCCGTTCAGAGGCAAGATGGTAAGTTGTTGTTTTATTGATCCTGATTTATTTTCTTGAAAACAAGTTAAATTTGAAAAAAGAATGTTGCTGAATTGTTTATTTTAAAATTTTAAAATTTTAAAAAAATATGTCAGTATCTGGTGGGATTGCTGTTGATTGGATACTTGAAGCAAATCATATCACGTACCTTGTATGGACATATTTGTTGGATCTTGTTTTTGTGCAATATTTGTTAATTTAAGCAACTAAAAACAAAGATTAAATTACTTTTTGAATAATAATAATAATAAAAATAAAGAAAATGTAAAATAAAAATAGAAAAAGAAATACCTAAAAACAAGGTAGTGTAAAAACTGAATATGGATAAAAGATAGAGAATTCAAAAGGATAATAAAATTTAAATGATAAATTATTTTAAAGATTTGATAATTATATTAATGTATTAATATTAGGGTATTGATTTCCGCACAGGGTCAAACTGCGTTTACACACGGTTTGGGACCGCCAGGGGACGTCGGATTCTTTTTTTTTTCAAATATTTTTAAAAAATACTTTTGATGGTTCTAAAATTACTAAATTTTTTTCCTAGTATCCTGAGCCCCCCTGCTTCATATTCTGAAGTTTTTAGAGCCAAAAAAAATATTGAAGTACTCCATATATAGGGATTACACAAAATCAAAAAAAAAAAATGAAAAAAAAGAGTTGATGGGGGAAATATGGGCTAAAAGTTTTATCACATGTATTTTCACCCTATTGGAATGTGGGATAAAAATTTCATCCATGGGGAAGAAAAAAAAGTACGCTTTACGTTTACTTTTGCAAAATTAGTCGGTTGATGATCAATCCCTTTCCGGTTCCCCTTCTGTGCCTTCTGCTTCTGCTATTGATACTCAACCTGATCTTTTTGAACAACTCAATTCATCGTACTCTGGCTTTGAAGAATTTTAAAATGAAGAATTTTTTGACAGCTATCATGTCCCGTTTGCATCAATTCAGATCAAAATTACTCATTTGGAGAGGCAACTTTTAATGCAGGTCAAGATTTACAACTCACAAGATCAAGTCTTCACCTCCAACATTCTTATTGACACAGTTTCAATGGCAAACTTTTTGAATGAAAATTTTGCGTGTCCATGCTCTTTATCTTTGTTTCAACAATGAAACCCTATTAGGTGTGTAGGCTTTGATGGTAGTGCAGCGGTTGGGGGACTTGTCACCCAGAATTGGGTGGTCCCCGTCATTTTCTCCAATCTTCATTTGACACCACTTGATGTCCCAACCTCTTTTGGAATTACTTGTTTGGGTTTGGTTGACGGGATTTTTGGTCTTCCCTGGCAGGGTTGGGTTGCTTCTGGGTCAAAGGAGGGTCACGGCTCTGTTGTTACATCATTTTGATTTTTCAAAACATTGGATAATTCACGTTGACAGTTCTCGATTTGCTCTTTCAGAAATTTTGTCTCAACCGGATGAAACTGGCTCTCTCCATCCAGTCTCTTATCTTTTGCGCAAGCTATCTGACAATTAAAAAAAATGGCAGGTTCACAATCAAGAATTGAATGCCATTGTTTCCGCATTTATGGAGTGACATGCTTGGCTAATCAATACCCAGGATCCGGTAGTTATCTTTTCGGATCATGCTCATTCAAGATTTTTCATGGGCAGTACTCACTTGTCTGAGCAACAATCAAGGTGGTCTATGTTTTTAAGTTCCTTTCATTTTATTATAAAGCATATTCCAGGTTGCCTCAATCCTGCGGACCCGGCAACCCAACAGCCTGATTACATTGAATCTGTTGAAAAAGTTGATGATCCTTTTCCGCTGTTTCAACAGGACAACAGGGATCTCTGTTTAATTGAAAGTTTAGTGCACAATGACATCCATGAGGATCTACAGGTTCATGTGGTGCAAGATCACAATTCAATTACTGCTTCTCCTCCTGATACGCCTTTTTCTATGGACTTGTCACCAGTTCTTTCAAATCATTCCAACCATCATGTGGTTTTGGGTGACGATTCTGGATTAACTAGGGGACAAGTAGTAGATGATTCAGCTAATGGAGAATCGTTTGGGTTTGATATGTTTTTTGTTCCACCTTCTCTAAAATTTTTAAAAATCTTACAAGCTGCGTATTTAGCTGATCCTCCCAATTCTGAGGATGATGATTTTTTGTTTTTGTTATGAGGTTTGGTGGTTT
The DNA here is from genome assembly GCA_000785685.1 of Uromyces viciae-fabae. Taxonomy (NCBI): domain Eukaryota; kingdom Fungi; phylum Basidiomycota; class Pucciniomycetes; order Pucciniales; family Pucciniaceae; genus Uromyces; species Uromyces viciae-fabae. The sequence continues at coordinate 4,486 of KN361295.1, forward strand.
AATAATAGGATTTTTGCTCCTGTAGCTTGGAGACCTACAATCTTTAAGGTTTTTCATGACAATACTTCCGTGGGCCATCCCAGGATTTTAAAGACATTTCAGGCTATTGGGAAGACTTTCTCTTTTTTGGGTATAAGAAAAGATGTTATTTTATATGCTAACACTGCAAGAAAAAGTCAATCAACTGGCTGCACTTTACATGCAAGTTTCTTTTGTGCACAAAGGCAACTCACATGTCAAGTGCAAGCAGTTGCTCAACTTTTTTTTGTAGTGTAAGTCTTGTTTTTCTTGCCAATGGGCTAAGCATTTGATGCAAAAACCTCCTGGATGGCTGGTTCCTCTTTCCATTTCAACTCGGCCTTGGAGTGTCATAGGTATGGACTTCATTTTTAAGTTACCTCTCTCTTCCTCTTTTGATTCCATATTGGTTATCTTCAATCTTTTTACAATGGGTGTTCACCTTATCTCCGCCAATGAGTCTTGGTCTGCCAAAGTATTTGCTTTTCATTTTTTTGATAGATTCGTTTGATTGCACGGATCGCCAGACAAGATTGTTTCCAATCAAGGCTCTCTTTTTGTTTCTTGCTTTTGGAAAGAGGTCCAAGGGCTTCTCCATATCAAACCAGCTCCATCCACGGCTTGGCACCCACAAACAGATGGTCAAACGGAGTTTACTAATCAGACTATTGAAACTTAATTACAACACTTTGTGGATGATCGACAGGAGAATCGGTTGTCATTGTTACCCGGTTTTCAATAACACTGTCTCTTCCTCTACCGGATTTAAACCCTTCTTTTGTGAGCATGCATATCACCCTCATCTTAATATGCTTACACAGGTATCTAGGGTTCCAGCGGCAGATAAGTTACTTTCAACTTTAGAGGATATTCAATTCTCTTTGTGTGAAAATCTTAAAGAGGCAAAAAAGATTCAAGAACATTATTTCAATCAACAAACTTGGCAAGCTTCAGCATATTCCATCGGGGATTTGGTGTGGTTACTAAGAAGAAATATAGTATCTACCAGGCCCTCAGGGAAGTTGGATTTTAAGCGTCTGGGGTCATTCAAAATATTAGAAGAAGTGGTTCCCAATGTTTATTGTTAAGCTCTCTCAAAGGATCTGCTTAAGATTCATAATGCTTTCCATACATCACTCTCATTACCATTTGTTGACCCTGATTCTTTTCCTGGCAGGTTAGGGTCCAAAGCCCCCAAGGGTCCGCGAAAGTTAGGGGAAAAGTTTTGGGATATTTTGGATGTGGAAGCAATTCTGGGGTTCCATTGTAAGAAGAAGAAAGTAAACAAATTCTTAGTTTTTTGGCGTGGGGATTCTTCTGCGGATGACTCCTGGGTGTTGGGCTCTGATTTTCAGGAAACTATTCATCCTTTTCTGGAAAAATATTTTGAACTTCATGGTACGGAGTATTTGTGTGTGCCTTATCATGCAGCTATTCAAGTATTTTAGGTACATGGGGGATCATTTTGTCAACAATGGGGAAAAAAAAATTACTTTCTTGTATTAAACTCCACTAACATTTTCAAATTGTAAGTCTCATCTTATTCAATTTATGTATAAAATAAAAAAATAAAAGAAAATCTTTCTCATCATCTCCAAGACTAATCAGTAGTCATGTGATAATCTTGTTTTTTTAAAAATTGAATATATTTGTATAAATACCTTTCATCTAAACCTTGTATTTCCCTTAAGAGATTTATTCTGTTTTCTTTACCTGTTATACTATATACAATCTTGAAACTCTATGAAAATACAATCTTTAAATATTATAAATTTAGAATTGCTTTGAAAAGTTTTGATCTTGCTGCACACCTGTCTCTGTACATGCCTTGTGACACCTGTTATATCACACCTGATCCCTGACACCTGTTATATTTTTACATTGGTTCTTTACAGTAGACCTGTGTTTAGCGCACCTAGTAGTATGATGAGCGGGTCCAACGGCAAGCCACACGCGCTGATTACCCTCCCGCTGGGAAACTGATTTCGACGCAGCAAGCCACGTGGCGCGGGCCTTCCCGCGGGCCACACGGTTTCCAAATCCAAATCTGGAGCCGCTGTGTGATATATGGCCAATTTCTACAATCTCTTTATCTGAATGTAACTGGGATTCAAATATTTGGGTCTCATGTAGGAATGAGCCCCGTGTGGCCGGTGTTTGGGTATACCCGGGTTCTGCACCAATGGGAACAGATCCCGGGCGCCCAAAATTGGGCAATTTGCCATTGGTTACCCACCGGGTAAATTGTTGGGCAACCCCTCATCCCGCATCGGATATCGCGGGTATTTTATATGTTTTGTACACTGGATTACTGTGAATTTTATTTTTTATTTTTATTGTTTGTATTTCATTGTTTTTCACATTACTTGTATTTCATTTTTTTTAAATTACTTGTATTTCATTTTTCTTAACTATATTACAACTTTTCATGTATTGTTTTGTATATTGTGTTGTATTTTTTTATTTTAGTCAAGAAATAATATATAGAAATTTAGTGAAAAAAATATTTAACTTACTTGTATTTCATTTTTCTTAACTATATTTTCTTAACTATATTAAAATTTTTCATGTATCATTTTGTGTATCGTGTTGTATATTTTATTTTAATAAAGAAATAATATTTAGAAATTTAACGAAAAAAATAATAAAGATTCAAAACAGAGAACTAGTTGGTTTCAGTGTCCTCGTCGAGTGGTTGAGCAAAAAGTTTTGATTTGCGGCCCCACTCCTTTAAACATGGCAGTTGTTCTACAATTTTTGCATCCAAGTTATAACACTGTGTCCCAATTATAGAATTACACAATGAGATAATTTGCTCTGAAGGCGCACTAGTTGCTGGAAGACCAAGGAAAGTACTTGCCATTGCGGCCAAAGATGGAAAGAGTTTCTGTTGAGATTGCCAGTATTTGAGGATATCCATGCCAGATGCTTCATTAGTCTCGCCTAAGTATTGATGAATTTTGGAGTCCAAATCTAAGCTATCTTGTTGTTCTCCAAAGACATCGTCAAGTAGCACTGATTGATGCTCCGATTTTGCTTTGGTTTTCGCCTTCCCCTGTGAGTCACAAGAGCCAGATTGATCAAAATATAGTGCTTGAGTCTTGAAATTGCTTAAGACTTTGGCTGGTGAAACATCTACTTGAAGTATGTCCCAGAGGCTTGATACGTGGGTCGAGTATCATAGCACATAGGGGTGCTGGCTTCTACAGAGCTGTTATCAGATATTTCTTGAGTTTTTCCACCATCTTCCTGGCTGGAGCGATGAGCTGTGAGGAGTTGTAAGAAGATTCAACTTGAACAATATTCTTGACGAGTGAGATTTATATTGGAATGGCAAAGTTAAGGGTGGGATAGGATGATTGACAAAGCAGTTCGGTGACCTCATGAAGGGGTTTGAGGAACCTCATCATCTGTGCTGATTTGTCCCATTCAATACTTTTGAGCTTGTACTTTGATGTCTCGGATCTAGCACAAAACAAGTCACATGCGTCCTTGAGATCGATTGCCCGTTCTAGCATCAAGAAGGTAGAGTTCCACCGGGTGGAAACATCAAGGATCAGGGATTTGGATGGAGGAAAAGGGAGGTTAGAATGAGCCGGATGATGGTCATTGGAAGCCGCAGGAGGGTTATCGAGAAGCATTCGGATCACTGATTGGAATGCTTCTCGGCGTTGAGGCGAGCTGCGCACGTGGTGTGCTAATCCGTGAATCCGTGAGACGACGGTTTTGAGATTGACACCATGGCCATCTGGTTCATCAACCAGATTCTCGATTGCCATGATATTGGTGTTGAGGGGGATCTCTTGCTCCTCCAATGGTATATGGCCTAATCCAATTGTGTTGAGGCCGTCGCGAGCGGCGAGATTAATAACATGCGCCATGCAACCAAGAAGATGCTCAGATGCACAAAATTGGCCATTTATCAACTTGGCTGTTTTTTTTGCTAGATTGCCGTTATTCGACACGTTGTCGGCGGTAATTGCTACGATCGATCCAGTGATCTCGAGTTTTTGAAGGGTCTCATATAGGGTGAGTGCAAAGTTCTCTCCTTTATGTTCGCCTAGGTACAAAGATGAAATGGGGGTATGAGTAACCATGAGGATAGATAGAGAGAAAAAATAGATAGAGGGAGATAGACATAAATCAATGAAAAAATGAAGCAAAAAAAGGGACTTACCGTAAACAGCTGGCAACGCAACTAGCAAATCAACGATTTCCCAATTGGCTGTCATGCCGTGCGCGGTAATACCCAAAAAGGTGATTTGATTTGGTGATGTCCATGCGTCAAGGGTATAACCGATTGTCTTGATGTTCTTGAGGAGCAGCTTGACTTGATGTAGATAGGAAATGTACAATTGTGAGACCTCGAGCGCAACTGGTTTTCGTTTTACCATCATGTTTGATACCCAAGGATTGATAACCTCTAGCAAGTGAATAAAAGCGTCGTTTTCCACAAACAAAAATGGAAGGTCCGCAGATGCAAGAAGATTCGCCAGAAGCCTCTTGAAGCTCTGCGGATTGAGCTCCACCTAAAAATCAAAAACAAAAAACATGCACGTTATTAGTAAGTATAAAATCATTAAAAAAATAATAAGGCAAAAATGAAAATAAATAAAACAAAAGAGTAATATGAGCAAATGAAAGGAAAAAAATTTAACGGCTCACTTGAGTCTCAACGTGTTTGCGTTTGAATAGGCTTGTAATGATGCTTTGCCTCTGCTCCCTTTTTCGCGGATCATCGATGTGGTGCATCCAAGATAGATGTTCTATCATGGATTTGGTGCTCTTGGTTTTGTCATGTGTCAAAACCTTGCTGCACGGCTTACCGTTAGCCACTGGAACGGTACAACAAAGTTTTTTGATTTGGTTGGACCACAAAGTAAGTCCATACCCAGCTGCGCTGGGGTACAGCGTGGATAGGAGTCATGGTGGTTGAGCTGGTTAAGATGCTGGGGTCCTCAATCTCTATATCATGGTCGTGGGGGGTTTGACTTTGACCACTGTCAGCTTGAGAAAAATTGGATGCGGCCGCGGGCATGAGACGGATGGGTATTTTTTCTCTGGGAGGTACTGGAGGGATCCAGATAAGAGTCAGTTGATGAAAATGTGAAGTGTGAAAGATGAGAAAAAAAAAAAAAGATCAACTTACCTACTTGATTTGTTGAGAAACGAGAGTTGACAAATTGAGGAAGACTAGAAAGTAGAGTAGAAGAGTGAAGTGTCCGATCGGGATGTGGATGGTGAATTTTTATGTTCACATATCACAGATTCCCGATTAGATCGGATACCCGCCGGGAATATCCGCGGGAGCCCGACCACCGCGGGCTGCCGCGGAGATTACCGAAAAGCCGCCCCCGACATACGGGTATTCCCGCGGATAACCCACCTTATCCGACGGTGGGCACCCCGTAACCGACGGGGTCCATTCCTAGTCTCATGTCACACTAGTTGATTTTTTACTCATTTTTTTTACCAAGGCACAATATAATACATTATTTATTTTTGATATGAGCACAAATCATCAAGAAGTGATTGAATCTCTGCAATCTATAGATATGTAGTCCGTTGTTTTTTTTGTGATAAGAGAGAAAAGGGAGGCGCACCTGGTGCCCTCTGCAAAATGAACAATGTGCGCTTTTGTCCAGAGAGCCTTGAAAGTATTTAATGATAAAAAATAGCAGAAATTAAAACCTCTCGGCAGCTAAAGTTTTAAGCCCACATTCCGCTAGAGGTGCAACTGAGCGACGCCTCAGAATCTATCGGATTTTTTTTTAGAGCAACCTTGAAATTGTACCGCTGAACTTGTGATAGTAAAGAAGTTAGCGCAGTAAAAGGAGAGTTTTTCATTCAACCAAATTCATCATCATCACAATCACAGCGCTTCTTTTCTTGATAATCTACAAAGAAAAAAGATTAATCATTGTTTGACTTTTTGAATGTTCCTTGACATATGTAGTATGTATCCTTAAGGGTGAATTCCCACATTCTCACTCTTGACTCATTGCACAGATTTTAAAAAACTCCTGTCCTTCAAAACTCTGATTTGTACTCACGCTTGACTTAAAGTCTAAAAATCAACTATCCACTTTCCTTTTGTTTTAAAAGCTAAACAAGAGGATCATTTTTTCGGTTGGGGTTGAATATACTTGATATATTATTTAAACCACAACAAAGGAAGAAGGAAAAAAATAAAATCAAACATGTTTCATACTTCATCACCATCTACATCATCATCCTCTTCTTCCTATTCTTCAACATCATTCACCTCTTTCGCCCCATCTCAATCATCCAATTCAAATCTAAATCAGGTCAACAAATCATTTAAACGATCAAAAGCTATACAAGAGTTAATTCTTACTGAATCAATTTACTCTTCCGACCTCATCATCATACGTGATGTTTACCTCTATCGATCAACCGGCCCACCCCCTTCTTCACCACCACTCTCTAATTCAGATCGTCAAATAATCTTTTCAAACATATCTCAACTCTGTACTCTAGCTCAATCCTTGGCTTCCGAACTCGTCATCGCAAATGAAAATAATTCAATCGGTCAATGCTTTATTCAATTCGTAAGCTATTGATTCATTCATCTCTTTTTCTCTCTCTCTCTCTTAATTTTGCTAGCTTCTTTTTGACTGATCCTCTTCTCTTTTTTTTTTTTTTTCACATTCTTCAGCTACCTAAGATCGAAAAATTATACACTATCTATTGCTCAAAATATGAAACAGCTAATAAAAAACTGGATCAATTCAATAAAAAAATTAATTCAAAACAAAAAAAACTTCACTTTTCTTCTCCTACATCTAATTCTATTAATTCTAATCATCATCAGCAACAACCACAAAATGATAATAAAGATAATGAACATCCTGGCGTCAAGTATCTGAGAGAATGCAAATCTTTATGTGAAGGCCGTACTACTGCCTGGGATTTAGGATCGTAGGTATTTTTTTTAAGTTATTCAAAAAAAAGAAAGAGAAAACATCAAACATAAATTAATTGTTCCTATGCATGATCTGTAGCTTATTAATCAAACCAGTGAAAGAGAAAACATCAAACATAAATTAATTGTTCCTATGCATGATCTGTAGCTTATTAATCAAACCAGTTCAGAGATGCCTAAAATACTCTTTATTACTAGATCAGATCATTAATTTTACAGACTTGGATCACCCTGATCGCCAGAATCTTATCCTAGCTAGAGAAGGTATGATTGATGTAGCTGATAAAATTAATGAGGTTAGTTTAATTCAAATTTAAGATTTGAAACTAGTCTATTACTTGATTCATGTTGATCTTTTCATTAACTTCCAGGCCAAGAGAAGAAATGAACTGGTAGGAGAGATGATAAATAGAACAGGACCCATTACAGCAATGCATCCAGCAGTACTTTTAGCAGGACAACAAAATAGTCACAATATGAATAAATGGAGCATACCAACAGAATTAAATAAATTAATTACTCAAGTTAAAAGATCCAATAAATCTTTAATTCAACTTCCAGGAGATGTTAGAAATTTAGAATATTCATTTAAAAATTACTTCCTTTCTGCTGATCGTTTAACTACTGCTTTTAAATCTGTTCTTAATTCAAGGAATGCTAATTTTTCAGACCATTCACCTTTTTCTATTTTCAACGTCTCTGATATGCATCGTTATCAACACCTTGTGCTCCAAGGCGCTTTAAATGGTCCTCTAAAATATCTGGTTAGTCCCCTCAACTGCCTTCTATTTTTTTTTTTTTTTTATCTCATTCTTTTTTTTTCAAATCAATGGTTTGTTTGCTGCTAACATCTTACATGAAATACCAATATTTTTCTTGCCGAATATTCAAAAAAAAAAAGCATGATAAAATAGAATTAGAAATCATTCCAAAGATAAATGAATTAAAAGAATTATACAAGAAACCCATGATATTAATAGATAAATATGAAAAGAGAAGACAATTAATGATGAGTGTGAATCACAGTCCTCGAGGAAATTCAGTAACAGAAGTGACATCACCTAGATCATCACAATCATCATCAACAGTATCAAGTTCAAATAAAACAAGTACAAGTACTACTTCTACATGTACATCTCATGATCAAAATTCAACTATTAATAATAAAATGATTGAACTTGAACATGTTGAATCTTTCTTATTGGATCAATTACCTAAAATGATTCATCTTTCTCATCTTAGTTTATATCATATCTCAGCTGATTTAGCTCATTATTCTAAATTGTTTCATTTTGATCTTATGGTTTTAATTAAAAAAGTGGCTTTTACTCCATAATGATTTATTTCCACTTCCCTCACCTACCTTTTGTTTTTCATTTTTTTTTTTTTTTTTTAAGGGAGCCCTCCTTGTTTTTTGTTTTTGTTTTTTTGTTCTTTTTTGTTCTATTTTTCTATTTGTGATTAAATCCTTTTTTTTTTTTCTTCTTCTTTTATTGGTATGTTTTATTTTATGTTTTTTTTTTTTACATACCACAAAGTTGTGTGTTTATTTCTTTTTAGTCATCTTGACTTTACACATGTATAACTAAAATGACAAAAGTAAAGAATTTGATTTATGACCAATATTAATTTCTACTTTTCCAACTTCAACAAAGAAAGAAAAACAAAGTAAGAAAAGGTTTCAATTTCAATACATAAAACAAAAAAAAACAAAAAAACTATGATATAAAATTTTTCAATTTTTACTGCATTTTAAATGTACATGAAAAAATAAACACATGATACAAACCAAGAAAAGAAAAAATGTATATATATATATGAATATTTATATACATATCTATGTTTGTACATCAATACAAGTTTTCTCTTTTTTTTTTTTTTTTTTTTTGCTTTAATGCTTTTAAGAATTGAACAAAAAAGAGTTATTGAGTATAATTAGAAACACGATTAACGGGAAAGATACCTCTTCTCAAGCCAATAGAACCGGACCACCTAGCAATAAAAGAAAAGAGAAAAAGTCAACAAGACCTCATCAAAAAAATATGAAAAAAAAGAAAAAAAAAGAAAAACAAACCATTGGTCATCAATTTTATCAACAATAAGTATCAAATCACCTTTCTTAAAATTTAAATCACCAGGTTGATCACTAATAAAATCATACTTAGCAACGACTTTACCCAATAAACCAGATAATTCAGTTTGAGTTTTAAAAACAGAAGGTAAACGAGTAGCCACTAAAAAATCTTTATTTTCAAAATGAATAGAATGATCAAAAAGATCATCTTCTTTATCAATTTGTTTAAAATTTTTATCAAAAGATTTACTTTTTTTTTTTTTATTTATTGGATTTAAAATTTTATTATTAGAGTAATTATTATTACTTTGAATTATTGATAAATTATTCATTCCAAAAGTTTTTGAATCAATGCTATTGATGGATTTTGAAAAAGAATCACTTGGACTATGTCGTGTAATTTGATCAAATGAAATCAAATCATCAATTATACCACCTTGAACTTTTTCTTCATCTTGTAACATGTTATTTTTACCCACGACATGATGAGTAGTATGAACGGAATCGATCCAATTACGACGATGAGGTTCAGATTTATTTAATTCAATCCCTGTACCAGTTAGATGATTTTGATCTTGTTGATTTGAAATACGCCAATCTTGTAATCGACTACAATGATCTTCATCTCCAGATCCAATTGATGATAAAGATCTTATTTCATCATCCGTGGCTGAATCTTCTTTTTTGTGACCATATGAATTCTCATCTTGGCTGGCGATTCGTGCGGGGTGACCAAAGTTGTAAAGAGCTGAAGCATTAAATCGATCTTGAGTTGATTGTGGAGATTGACTTCTTATATTTTCAATCCAATGTGGTGCAGGTGTATTTTGTCTACTAGGTGTACTCTGTTCACTTTTAGTAGAATTCTGACGACTATTAAGTTTCCAAGATCCAACAGTAAATATACCCTTCTTATTTTGAGATTTGGGAGTAGATGAGATTGAAGCATAAGGTGATGAAAAAGTATAAGGTTCATTAGTTAATGGATGAGAAGAGAATGGTTCTTGATTTGAAAGTTTCTTATTTGGAAATATTGAATTTGAATTTTCTATTGCGAATGAGTTATTAGATTTTTTCTTTATTTCACTTTCAAAACTTGATTTTCTTGGAAATTGTAATGGAAGATCTCGATTAACGTATTCTGTGTAACTACCTGCACAGACTGTAAGCACTCTCACTAAGTCTTCCGCCCACGGTGGTATGTCAAAATGTCCTGATAGTAATTTAGTAGCTGTAGCGTTATTCCCATAAGCCTAATAGGTTACAAAAAAAAAAAAAAAATGAAAAATCAAGGATTAATTAAAAGCCAAAAAATAAAAAACCTTTCGAAAGAATTAAATGGATGAAAATAAAAAAATAAAAAAAAAAGGATAAAATACTTTAACATTACAATCTTGCCTTTCGAATATAGCGCTACCTTCTACACTAATACCAGCGAAAGCGCCTTTAGTTTTAGAATAAGAATACATTGCAGCGACTTTACCCTTAGAATTAAGAGCTCCAGATCCTTCAGCATTTCTACCAATGGGACCAAGAGCGATGGAGAGATTACCACCCAGGGTAATTGAACCAGCAGACATGAACTGAGTGACAGCAGATTTTGAGTTAAGAACCAATATAAATTCAGCTACTTCAGCGCCCACTTGACCACCGATTCCCATACCACCAGTTCCTATTGCTGAGGGTGCAGACCATTTTCCATCTGGTAATCGGGCTACTACTACTCCTGATCCAGCTCGTACAGACATCAAAAAACCAGCTTTTGCTATCGTAAAAATCGCAAATCCATATGCCGATTTAAGTACATTTGTAGGTATTAAACCTTCAACTCCATTATTCGAATTAACAAATGACTAATTTTTTTTTTTTTAAATTCAATCAGTTATCTTTCTTGTTTCTTTTTTTTTTTTTTTTTAATAAGATTCTTATTGATTAATTTTTTGTTCTTTTTTTTTTTGTGTTTTGGTATTTACCTTAATGATTCGTGTGGCTTTTCTAATGTGGTCAAACCTTTCAGTCTTTACTTTATAAGAAGATAGAGGGAGATGAGATAAACGTACGCAGATTCCTGAGGGAGAGAAACGGGCAAAGGATTTCCGATGCGCATTTTTTCTTCCTTTTTTCTTTTTTTTTTTTTTTTTTTTTAAGTATAATTAAATTAAAATTAAAAAATTAAATTATATAATATTTAATTTTTTTAAAATTTTAGAAGGAAAAAATGTTGAAGAATGTTTTGTCTTTTTTTTTTTTTTTTTGTTTCCTTCTTTTAATTTTATTTTTTAATTTCATTTACTTGTAATGAAACTTTTGTATCCAATCAAGTGTTTGATTTTTTCTTTTTTTTGAATAATAATAGAAATTAAATTGAAAGAAAAATATAAATTTTGTTTTCTAAGGAATTATAAATGTATTCTGAATTCTCACGATTGTTTTATGATTGTCAAGTGGATCGTGAGCCAAGGTCGAGGGCATCATAGCAGCGCATTTCCTGCCTATTAACTTCTACCTCATTTTTTTCCCGCCCACCCAAAATTTACAAAGTGGTGAAGTTTGTCCCTCCAACTCTAGCTGAACTACGCTTTGCCAAACCGGCGCGTACAATCATCCACACCAAACTTGGCACAAATCCTATGAAAGAAATTGCCTGTAGTGAAATCGTCCAGAAAACTAACAAAATTTTAGATTCATTGAATGCAACAACAACTCAAGGAGAAAAAAGTCACGGTGAAAGGTGTTCGGATCCTCCCCTCTGGAGATGTCAGCTTTTACTCACAAAATAGGAAGCAGAAAGACTGGCTCAGCATCAACAAACATGAATGGAGCAAAAAATTGCATCCTGATTTGGAAGCCACACCGAGTACATTCTCAGTCTTAGCACATAGTATATACCCCTCAACTTTGATCTCGAGTCAGACGCAAGTAAAATTGTTGTTGCAAACGAGAATTCCTTTGATCACGAAAAATTATTTCGAATGTGATGGCTGGGCAGCAAGAATAATGTGAATTCCGTTAAAAAAGCTGGTACAGTGGTTTTATCTTTCACCGACCACACCTTAGCTGACAACTTGGTCAGGTCAGGCTTGTACTTGGATGGTTGTTTTCACAGAACAGATCGATTCAAACGACTTCTGCCACAATGCTTCAAGTGTTTATTGATGGGCCACTTTGGTAGGTGGTGCCGGTCCGAACCAAAGTGCGGTAAATGCGGAGAGAAACATGAAAACAGCAATTGTGTGGCAAATGGAAATGGAAATGAGGCTATTTGTGTTATGTGTAGGGAAGGAGGGAAGGAGCCAGGAGTCTGGACTTCCCATAATTCATTTGATAGGAATCGCGGAGTAAAGATGGACTGGATTCAATCCAAAAAAAATTTTCTCTTAATGTGTAATATACAACCTATACTAACCTGCTCTATTCTCCCCAATGCTTCTGTATCATCTAACTATGTTTTTTCTAGTAATTCTAAATTTATTCTTTCTCATATAGTGCAGTTAAACTGCCATAACAGACCACTTTTAGTGTACTCAACGATGAATCTCCTACGTCAAATTTTCTTCTCCTCCAAGAACCATGGATAAATCCACCAACACTTCTTCCACCAGATCATGAGTCTTGGTGGACTTTTTGTAGCCCAAACCATTCACCAAAAAATCTTGCTGATAAACATCGTTCTGTCATTTATGTTAGGAAAATTTTCACATCCGATAAAATAAATACTTTAGCTTTTAGCAGTAAGTTTACTATAGCGATCAATATTGCAATTCATTCAGACTCAAATCTACGACTCGTCAACGTCTATAATCAACCAAATACACTACTTGAGGTCAACGATATAGAGAAACTGCTAAGACTCCATCCGTCTTGTCATACTCCTACTATTATTTCTATTGATTCAAACTTACACCATAGGTCATGGAATCCGGCAGGATATAAGCATTGTCACAAAGATGCCAGCTTTTTATTGAAAATTTGTGGCAAGAACAGTTTTCGCCTTAATATAGAACGCGATACTCCAACTTTCTTATCTAGCCGCGGCTCTAATACCATAATCAATCTAGTATGGGTAAATTTTTTAGGAAGCAAGTTGGTCCAGCAAGTATCCACATCTTCAGAAAATCATGGCTCCGACCATCAAAAAATAATTGTAACACTTAAAACTAAATCTCCGACTAGTGACTACCGCCGAGTTCCACCAGGCTGGGAAAGGTTAGATATACCAAAACTCAAAGCAGATATTGAATCCCAAATCAATCAGCTAAGTCCCTTAACTTCATCTGCCTCGATTGATAATTTTGAATCAAAACTCACATCCATTATTCATTTTGCTTGGATGAAACAAGGTAAGACAGTTTGGGATAATCCAGCAAAGGCTAAAAAGTGGTGGGACCGAGACATCTTGGGTCCACTGGTCCAAAACCAAAACAGGTGTTGTCGTCTCATGCTTATGACAAAAAAAAAAAAAAAAGAGGACACTGATCGATTCCACTATTGGAATAATAAACTTCTTGAAAAAGTTATTGAATTGAAACAAAACCACTGGAGATCTTTCTTGGCAAATACTAATAACATCTCTGTGTTCCAAGCTTTTAGATATACCAAACCAAGAAGCGGAGAAGGTATTTTACCTTTAAGAAAAGAAGATGGGAATTTAACGTCAAACAAACAGGAACAGGCAGAATTACTTTTTCAAGGTACGTCAGTGGTGCAGAGCACATGCGATTTAACCGATATTCCAGCTCCTCACACATCAAAATTTGTCTTGTTCGCAAGAATAACAATAGAAGAAACTGAAAGAACTATTGCAAGGCTGGCGCCAAAAAAAGCGGTTGGACCGGACAAGATTCCCAACGAACTACCACGTATCATTTCTCCCATCATTGCAAAACCACTTACGCTTCTTTTTAATCGGTGCCTGAAAGACAGTGTTTTCCCTTCTAATTGGAAGTTAGCAACAACAACTATTATTTGCAAGTTCAACAAATCCGACTATACTCAGCCAGGCGCTTATAGACCGATAGCATTACTGAATACTATAGGGAAGGTTTTTGAAACCATCCTCTCAAACCAAATTATGTACTGCGTGGAGAAGACCAAAGCCCTGCCGGAAGGTCACATGGGGGGGGGGGGGGGGCTGGATCAAACGCAAATGGCGCGAAGGTAAAGTAGTGTCAGCTTTGTTTTTAGATGTCAAGTCGGCATATCCGTCTGTATACCCGGATAGGCGGGTCCACATCCTTCGTTTGAAGGGGTGTCCAACCTATCTTTGGATGATCATTGATAACTTTCTTAAAGAATGTTTTACCAGGCTACGATTAGGCGATTTTGTCTCTAAGGAGTTCCACATCGATAAAGGCCTTCCACAAGGGTCACCCTTGTCAGTCATTCTTTACATATTATATAATACTGATTTACTATTAAAAAGTTCTTTGTTGCAGAAAGACGAGGCATCTTTTGGTTTCATCAATGATGTAGTCCAGCTGGCAGCCCATCAGGATCTAGCCTCATCAAATCGGATGCTGTCGGATTTGGGGATAGCTTCACTGAAATGGGGAAAGAAACACGGGGCGGTCTTTGACAGCGCTAAAGCGCAATACATGGTATTCACACATTCGCGAGCAGATAAGTTAACATTTCAATTTGATTCTCAATACTTGACGGCCAAACCTTATGTAAAATGGTTAGGTCTAATTTTTGACGAAAAACTCAACTTTGTCAAACAGATTTCAGAGGTTAAGAAAAAAGCAGAGGCAACTTTAGCTCAGCTCCATATCATTGGAAAATCTTCATGGGGAATAAATGAACTAGAAAGGGGTCTCCTAGTTACGGCGGTGCTCATTGCCCATATAAAATACGGTGTCCCGGTATGGTATACGCAGCTAAATCATAATAAAACTACTGACCTTTTGAAAGTTTTGAACAACAGCGCAGCTCGATTTGCACTAGGCACGGTCAAAACTACCCCAGTTTCTTATTTAATCAAGCACCAACCATTCCAGCAAATACAAGAAGTCGCAAGAAATCAAATTGCAAATTTTTTTTATTCGGAAACTGTCTAGGTCATCTTTCCATCAATCATTATTTGATAAGCAAATTGCTACTGACTTGTCTAAAGCCAAGGGGCCTTTCCCTAGTCCCGCCCAAGTTTGTATTGTTAAAAAAAAATTTGAAGGTATTCTACAGTAGGACATTGAACAAATTAGGTTATTTTCGGAGGGATTCCCTCCGTGGCAATCTTGTAAATTGTTCGCGATAGACTTAGGTAGCACTTCCAAACAAGAGGAAGCGCTATTAGTAAAAGATTTCATTCTTAACCACCCTAATCCTGCATCAATTATTTTTACTGACGGTTCGGCGCATGTTGTTAGAGGATTAGGTTCAGCAGCGTGCACAGCGGAAGGCTCCAGAACAAAACAGATGGCGTTAGGACCAGCTTCTTTAGCGTCCAACTTTGAATGTGAATTGATGGGCATCAAGTTAGGCTTGGAAATAGGCTTATCCCAAATCAAGGAAGGCTCCTCGGAAATTACCATTCTATCAGATAGCAGGGCTGCTATTCAAAGACTAGCAAACCCGATGGAGGCAAAAACAGGACAGTACCTAATTCACCAGATTCTAGACTTCGTTCTTTCTTACTTCTCTAAGGTTAAAATAATATTGAAATGGTTCTCCAATGTGGGAGGCAATGTACTAGCTGACAAATTAGCGGGTGAGGCAGCTCTTCTCCCTGTAGTGCAACCTGTAATCCAGTCTAGCGTGACATCTATGAAAAATCAAATGCTCAAACAATTTGTCAAACCAAGAAAGTTGACACCCCTGGAATTCCCATTATCGGCGACATTCCACCAACTGCGATCGGGGCATGCGCCACTCAACGAGTACCTCTTCCGATTCAAGAAACACCCCTTTCCCATTTGCGACAGGTGCAATGTACCGGAAACCATCCGTCATTTCCTTACTGTCTGCTCAAGATACAGTATCGAACGGAAAAATCTCAAAACCAATCTTCGTAGGCTCAAGTTGAAGTCAAACTTCCTTTGCAGCAGATATTTATTAAATAATCCAAAAGCTCGAGTACCTTTAGCAATCTACATTAAAAACTCAAATAGATTAAAATATTTTCAAAGTTTCACTTCACTGAAAATTAAAGATTAAAGGAAAAAAAAAAAAAAAAACAAGTATAACATATTTGTTGAAGAGTCTCAAAATTTTATTTTCCGTTACTTTTTTTTTTTCATTTTTCTGTTTTTTTTTTTTTTACAATTTTTTCTCTTTTTTATACTTTATTAAAGATTAAAGGAAAAAAAAAAAAAAAAACAAGTATAACATATTTGTTGAAGGGTCTCAAAATTTTATTTTCCGTTCCTTTTTTTTTTTCATTTTTCTGTTTTTTTTTTTTTTACAATTTTTTCTCTTTTTTATACTTTGAATTAACTCAGGAGATTTTGTAAAAGGATCTTAAAAAAAAATAATAATAATAGAGGTCAAAATAAATTGTGTAGGGCTGGTTGGCCTCTTAGTTGTGTTTTGTTATTTCATAGTGCGCAATGTCAAATCAAACTGCACTAAAAAATAAAAATAAAAATAAATAAAAAAAGGTCGAGGGCGGTCTCAACCGGTCGGGGTTAGGACAACGCAACGAATCATAAAAAAAAAATAAAGCCTCCCCAGCGGATCAACATTTTATTGAAAGAATTTTATTTCAAAGTTTTTCCATACTCTTGAGGCAAATAAAGCTCCTCCTCAGCAATCAAGGGATTTCCAATTAAATTGAATCCAGTTTTACTATCAACACATACAATTTTTCTTCATGCTCAAATTCTTTTACAAACCCATTAGTACTCTTATCAACTCCATTCCCCTCATTACATCTTTATATAATATCAAATCCAGCATGCCTTGATAAAATGATTATAGAATTAAATAAAGCCTCTTCAAAATAATTTTCTGAAGGTCCCAAACAGGCCTACCTTCAAAGATGAACTCAATGTGTGCATGTTTGTTGTACCCCCCAGGCAATATTTTGGTGATCTGGGTCAACATGGGAAAATTGCTAGGCCCCGTTGGAAGTTTCTTAACCCCATTGAATAGTGAAAATATTCAGGTGACTTATCAATTCCTTGGCAAAGACCAATATTTTAGGGTTACAAATAATTGCATTGTCCCTCAAGCGAGGGGGAGGGGGCATATTTAGTCTGGCTGAAAATGAAATGGAAGGAATTCCTGCATTAAGATATGCAGGATTTTCCCTTGATTACATTAGGGGGTTTCAGAGTGGACCCCGCGCGTGCATGCAGCCTGATTTTCAGATCGACCTGCAGCCTGCCAATTTTTTTTTTACTCTGAGCACCCCCCACCCATTCCCCCATTTGCAAAGCTTCCAATCGGCCCATTGCCTCCATCTCTTCTCCACACCTCCTAGCACCATCTCCTCTATCTACAATCACCACCTCCGTATTCAATCTTTTTCCTGAACGATCAATCTTATCTTCTTTAACACTTGATTCCTTTTTAATAAATCTTTTTTCCTTTTAAATAAATCTCTTTCTGTCTTACTCAATCTCTTCTTTTTCTGTTTTACTTGATCTCTTCTTTTTCTGTTTTACTCAATCTCTTATTTTTGATTTTGACTTAATCTCTTCTTGATTTTTTTACTCAATCTCGTCTTTTTAATTTTTACTCAATTGATTTGTATATCCTTTTACTCAATGAAGTAAATCAAAAAAATCATCACACCATTTAAAAATCAGCCAGAGAGCTTACGGCTTGTACTTTTAATAGAAGTAATAACTTGATTTTTTTATGATCATTCGATCATAAAAGATTTTCATGAAACCTCTCACCAATACATAATAGCAAAGAAAATAAGTATGAGAAAAATTAAAGGTTATAAGATTGTGCCATGGGTTTGGTTTGCATCCTACA
>KN361296.1:6074-22033 GCA_000785685.1 Uromyces viciae-fabae
AAGAAAAAGAAAAAAGAAAAAGAAAAAAGAAAAAGAAAAAAGAAAAAGAAAAAATAAAAATAAAAAAGACAAAGAAAAAATAAAAATAAAAATAAAAAATAAAAATAGAAAGAAAAAATAAAAAATAAAAACAAAAAAAGAAATATAAAAAATAAAAAATAAAATAAAGATCAAGATGAAGATAAAAATTGAAAAAGGAAAAGAAAAAAGGAAAAAGGAAAAGAAAAAAGGAAAAGAAAAAGAATAAAGAAAAAAGAAAAAGAAAGATAAAAACAAAAACAAAAAAACAAAAGGAAGATCAAGAATAAAACTACACATAAAAAGGAAAATAAAGATAAAATAATAAAATAAAAAGGATAATTGTTAATTTTCTAAGTTAAATTTTCAAGCTTGAATCTGCCAGGGGGCCTATTTTTTCTTAACCCCTTTCCACATCATCATTTCTTTTCTTTTTTCTCTTTTATTTTTCTTCATCTTTGTCTATCTTATTCACCTCTCACCAAAGATCACCGTCTTATCTGGAGCCTCAGTCTTACTTGGTATTTCTTTATTTTTATCCTCAATTTTACTTTATTATTTTTATTCTAATCACTAAAATTATTTTTATTTCAGTTGTCTCTGTATCTTCCTCATTTTTTATCTTCATCATCTTCAGCTCTTTTTGTCTAGACAACTGTCCTTTAGGTATTTTTCTTATTTCTGTCTTCTTTATTATTTTTTTTCTTTCTTTCTTTTCTTCTTATTTTATTTTATTTTATTTTTTGTTTTGCTGAAATCAAATTTACTTTAGTTTCCAATAATTAACAATAGTAAGGATAAAATTAAAAAAAACAAAAAAGAAACGTAAATATAAAAATATAAAAATAAAAAGGAAAACAAAAATAAAAATAAAAATAAAAATAAAAATAAAACAAAAGAATAAAAATACAAATGCAAAGAAAATAAAAATCAAAATAAACCTCAAAAGAATAAGAAAGATCAAGATAGATAAAAAAAAAAGGAATATAAAAAAGAAAGAATAAAATAAAGATAAAAACAAAAACAAAAAAAACAAAAGGAAGATAAAAATAAAAATAAAACTACACATGAAAAGCAAAATAAAGATAGAATTAAAAATTAAAACGGATAATAAAGATAATATTAAAAAGGATAATAAAGATAAAAATAAAAATAACCAAAAAAGCAAGATAAAAATAAAAAGGAAAAGGAAAAAATAAAAAAATAAATGAAAATGAAAAAAAAAAAAAAACCAAAGAAGAAAAAAACAAATGCAAAGAAAATAAAAATAAACATCAAAAGAATAAGACAAATCAAGATAGATAAAAAAAAAAAAAGGAAAATAAAAAGGAAAATAAATCAAAGTATCAAAAGAAAATTTTTTTATTGATTTGGCACATAAAATGAATTGTGGGAGACACTAAACCTCCTTCGAGTATCTTTATTTGTATTCATTTCATTTAAATTTCATTCATTTGAAACATTTAATTAAAAAATACAAGCATCATTCATTCATAAGCAGCAGAAGGGGAGCTTGAGGGGATGACAATCCTATGCATTCTGTGAGGAATATTGAAGGGAGAAGGGGAACATGAGTGGTCAGTTAAATTAGAAGATGGCTTTGGCTCCTGCTAGTCTTGAATCCATTTAGACACACTTGGATTTTGGCTCCCGAATGAAGATGTTTCTGAGGAAGGAAAGACTAATGAGAAAAATGAGAAAAATGAGAAAAATGATTTCAAATGGTCAAATTCAAAGCACTTACCAGAGTTATCATCAAAGCTTGGTTCTTGATAGAACCAAGGGAACTTGCTTACCACTCTCCTTACTGGATTGGACCAGACAACAATACTTGAGATCATGGTTTTGTTTCTTTGGCAACACTTGACACCATTGAGCCAGAATAGTTCACATTTGGATGTATTCTGTTTGGTTGATTGAGCACATATCTTTTTGTATCTATTACATATTGTACATGGGTGGATAAATTGATGGACTGCTATATAGTCAGGCTCCATGTCCTAAAGAATCCCTGGATCAGTAAGTTGTGTGTGTGATGGGAGTGGGTGGGGTGAAGATGAAAAAATATGATCCATTGAATCATAAAATTCAATCTCCAAATTATTTTGTTCATATCCGTTGCATTTTCTATTTGAAGTGGCATCATATAGTTTTCATGAATCTCAATTGAATTATTTTGTTGAACGTCATTTGCATTTTCTATTTGAAATGGAATCAAATTATTGTCATCAATCTCAATTAAATTATTTTGTGGAATTTCAGTTACATTTTCTATTTGAAGTGATATCACATTATTTTCATGAATCTCAATTGAATTATTTTATTGAAATTCATTTGATTTTAATTTTTCTCATGCTAATTTTTTCTTTAAATTATAAAGATCTTTTGAAGTGAGTGTGATATTTTGGGATTCTTGATGCAATGATTTTAGAACATGTTGGGTAGAAATTCCAGAATCAATCACAGACACAATTCTCTGTAATGTCTCTGGTTCCACCTGGTGTAAAATAGGGCGCCCATGTGGTTCTTTGGAGGGATTATGATTGTGATCTGGAAATTTGACTGAAAGGTGCCATTGGGTAGGTTTTGATCTCTTTAGAACTTATCCATAAATCATAAAAGGGCATTTTGATTGACATGTGGAAGAATCATTGGAGCCAACTTGATCACACTTCAAGTAAACATCTCTTCCAACATTTGAATTGGCTATTGAGACAGAAAACCCATGGTTGAATGCTAAATTCTTAGAAAATGAAAGTAATCCTTCTATGGTATCAAACTGGGAATCAGGTGTTGGCATCAAGTCAGAGTGATGAGATGGATCATTCAATGGATGGATTTCTTGTGTGTTCAATTGTGATTCATTTACAAAATTCATTTCTTGTTCAATGTTGTTTGGATTCATGATTGAATTTAGGTTTGAAATTGATTTTTTGGTGTTTAATTAACTTATAGATAGTTTTCAGAGGGGTTGGATTTAGTGGTTATATTTTTTAAATCAAAAACAATTGGGGCAATGAGAGGATTGAAATTCCAAAATGATCCTCTATTTATGATGAGAAATGATACGATTGTGCAAAATAAAATGAACAGATGGGAAGGGCTGCTTGAAGCGCACCTTCCCATATCTTTTTATAATTTTTTGATGTCTGGTTCCCCAGGCATCCTCCTTGAAAGATTTGAATGTTTCAAGGGGGGCTGAAAGCACCAGAGCATTTTTATGCACCCAAAAAAGGTGAACTGGGGCATACAATTGCTGTGCAGTGGCTAAAAACCTTATTTTTAGCCACTGCACAACATTTTCTTTTTTTTTTCTCTCTTAAAAAAAAACCAATCTATGAGAGGGAGGGAAAGGGTGCCATCCCTTAAAACTAGTACGGTTCAAACCGTCTCAATGAGACAGTTCGAACTGTACCCTCCATTCCCAAATCCATTGGGATTTGGGGAAGGCGGGTACCATTTAATAACATTTTCTTTTTTTTTTCTCTCTTAAAAAAAAAACCAATCTATGAGAGGGAGGGAAAGGGTGCCCTCCCTTAAAACTAGTACGGTTCAAACCTTCTCAATGAGACAGTTCGAACTGTACCCTCCATTCCCAAATCCATTGGGATTTGGGGAAGGCGGGTACCATTTAATGCTAGTGCATGGCAATTGCCGTGCAGTGGTGTAGCTTGGAACCCCGCACGGCAATTGCCGTCTGGTAGTGTAACAAGGAACCCCGCACGGCAATTGCCGTGCGGTGGTGTAACATGTTACACCACCCGGCAATTGCCATGCAGAGAAACTCTAAACAAAGTTTCTCCGCATGGAAATTGCCGTGCGGGCATGGTTCGAGTCCGTTGAAGGAATCAACTCCTCCCTCCACCCCCCCATTCCTCACGGACTGGGGTATGGAGGGTACAGTTTGAACCGCCTCATTGAGATGGTTCAAACCAGACTAGTTTTTGAGGGAGGGCACCCTTGCCCTCCCTCTCATAAATTTTGTTTTTGTTTTTCAAAAGAGAAAAAAAAAATGACGTGCGGTGGCTAAAAATAAGTTTTTCAGCCACTGAACGGCAATTGTATGTGCCCAGTTCACCTTTTCTGGGTTCATAAAAATTCTCTGGTGGTTTCAGCCGCCCTTGAACATTCAAATCTTTCAAGGGGGATGCATTGGGAACCACACATCAGAAAATTATAAAAAAAAATTGGAAGGTGCGCTTCCAGCAGCCAATCCACACCGCACCATTTTTTTTTGCCATAATTTTACCATTTCTTATCAAAAGTGGGGCTAAAAACCGGAATTTTATTGCCCCACCTTCCCCACACTTGTCTCAATGTTCCAGCGGGTTTGCATCTGGATCCGTGTGTCATAAAAATTTGAAAAAATATTGGAAGGTGCGCTTCAAGCAGTAACTTCACACTGCACAATTTTTTTTGCCATAATATTACCATTCCTTATCAAAACTGGGGCTAAAAATCGGGATTTTTATTGCCCCACCTTTTCCACACTTATCTCCATGTTCCAGGGGGTTTGCATCTGGAACCGTGTGTCAAAAAAATATGAAAAAAAGTATTGGAAGGTGCGCTTCAAGCAGATCTTCCCAGCTGGAATGTTTCTTGGGACGCTCTTGATAATGGCTCAACAAAATTTGGACATATATACCAGGATCAAACTTAAAGTGCCCTTATTTCCCTATCATTATTGATTTGTTTATTGTTAAAAAGTAATAAACACACAGCCAGCCAACTTCTCTGAGAACTTTCTAACCCATAAAATAAGCGCCAAAAATCCAATTAAGCCCTTCTTTGAAATCATGAATCATAGATACAGCCTCCACAGAAGATCCCATTCTGTTGAAAGGACAATCAACCTCAAGATGACCAAACCTATAATAACCACCCTGGATATTTTCCACCAAACTATCCTTCTCATTAATATAATGAAAACAAAATTTCAACTTCCTACTTATATAACAAAAGCCAGTTTTTTGATCCAAAAACTCATCCTGGCCCCATGCAAACTTCCTACCCTGGCCCGACAAACTATCCTTCAGCTAGAGACACCAATCAGTACTACAATTGCCCACACTTGAGCATTAAATTTCCACCAATGAACTTTCAAATGAATTCAACCCATCCACTGTCCCATACTTATCAAAAACAGCATCATTATCATCATCAAAATCCATATCAAAAGCAATGTCATTATCAACCCAAATCTTCATATCAATATCCTCATCCTAGTCATAATTATCACATTCAGCCAAAATCAAACATCAATGTGCTTCCATCCCACAATTATGAAAATTCACACAGGCCAAGTAGCCCTCTCTCACCACCTTCAAAGAGGTCAGATCTCTCAAGATTCAATCTTGATTCTTCATTCATTGATCACTTGTACTTGTTGTTTTTTTTGTTCAGAACTTCTGTCAGTGATTTAAAAAAAGCCCCCAGCCCACCATTATGACACTTAAATGCCAATAAGACCTCCCTCACCACTCTCAAAGAGGTAATATCTCAAATTATTTCATTTTGATTCATTAATCTGACGCTTTTTTGGATTTTTTCTGGCTTGTTTTACATGTAGGAGTCAGTCTGTGACACGAGTTATACAAAGAGAAAAAATTGGAAAAGACAAAAACTTCTGAAAATAAATTGAAAATTAAAAACAGTACAATAGACAATGAGAACAAAAATGATCTAGGACACCAATTTGTAACAGATGAAGCAATTAAAAAACAACTCATCAAGCCCATGAATGAAAAATCTGATAACTCTGGGTTGATGCCACCACCTGAGTCCCAGTTTGATACAGTTGAAGAGCTTATATCTTATGCTAACAAGTGATCATTGAATTATGGCTATGCAATCTCAATCATGAATTCACATGCTGGACGAGACATTTACTTGAAATGTGATCAAGGTGGCTCTAATGATTCTTCAACTTCAACAGGGCAGAGAAATACTGCTACCCGTTGAACCAAATGCCCTTTTATGCTTTATGGACAAGTTCTGAAGAGAATAAAACCTGTCCAATGGTATCTATCAGTAAAATGTGCTGAGCACAATCATCCACCCTCCAAAGACCCACATGGCCATGCAATTCACCACAGGATACAGCCAGAGGCAATTAAAAAAATCAATTCAATGTTTTATTCTGGAGTATCTTCTCAAAATGTGCTTACTTCATCAAATCAAGAATCAGA
Organism: Uromyces viciae-fabae; assembly: GCA_000785685.1. Taxonomy (NCBI): domain Eukaryota; kingdom Fungi; phylum Basidiomycota; class Pucciniomycetes; order Pucciniales; family Pucciniaceae; genus Uromyces; species Uromyces viciae-fabae. The sequence continues at coordinate 12,281 of KN361296.1, forward strand.
AAAGATCCAGGTCACCGCTCAAGATCTATAAAACTTTAAGAAGAAATTTACACAGGAGAAATTTCAAGGGAAGAACTCAATGGAATATATATTGGAATACTTATCAACATCTCAAAGCAATTGGATTCATTTCCACTTTCATATTGCCACTTTCATATTGTATAATTAATATTTAGAAGGACTTTTTCTTGCTCATTGGGGTCAAAATGTGCAACTTGCAAAGAATTTAAACCACATATGACTACTTGATTTCACATAAAAGACAAACATGTACAGATTCCCTTTACTTCACATTTTAGGAATGGCGTGCACTGATCAACAATTTTCAATTTCCTTTGTATTAATGAGTCATGAACCTTCTGAATTTTACACCTGGGCGCTCCAGCAGTTGAGGTTGATATGGAATGACCAAGACATTCCAAAGGTGTTTGTAAATGACCAAGAAATTGCGCTTGTCAATGCTATCAAAGAAAATTTCATATCCAATCAAGAAAATAAAGAAGTGGATTATATTGACTCTGGAATTTATTTGGTGTATCATTACTTTGTGCTTCTATTGTGCACATGGCATATCAATAAGAAAATTTTAAGCTGGTGTAAGAAGCTATTCAGTTCTGCTGAAGAATGGGAGTATTTTCTGAATGTGTGGAATCAGTTTAATTTCTCTAAAACCAAAGAAGATTATGAAAAGAATTGGTGATTGGCAGAAAAGAAATTGCACCAAAATCTGGGGCTAGCTCAGTACATCCATAGAGTTTGGATGAAGCATGAGAAAAAATTTGTAGCATTGTGGACATCAAATTATTTTCATTTTGGAAATACAACAAATTAAAGAGTGGAAGGGGCACATTCTTCAATCAAAAAATATCTTGAATCTTCTCAAAACAATATTCGCACATCGCACTCAAAGATATCTCATGCATTGGATAACCAAAAAATCAAAATTGAAACGTGCATCTCTTCTGATTCAATAAAAGCACTGAACAACTTTCTGCCTGTTTTTGAGTATGTTTTCAGAAGAATATCACATAATTCCCTCATTTTGTGCAAGAAAGAGTTTGACCAAATTTAAGAATCATTTTTGAACGATTGTACCGGCACCTTTTGGAAATCTATGGGAATACCATTCAGCCATTGCTTGAGCAAAATCATTTATGATTTGGGCTACCTGAAATCATCAGATTTTAATCCCCAATGGCATCTGAATTATGACCCATATGTGGATATCACTAGTGCCTAACTCCTTTCCAAGCAAAGTCCTGAAAGATTCAAATCAGTTTATGAACATTCCACCCCAAAAACAATTGCAACTGAAGGAAGATTTTGAGCAAATTATGAAGGGTCAAGTGTCTTATAATTTGAAAAATATTAAGGAACCTGAACCTTTGGGGCATACACGTGGAAGACCTTCAATGGATCAAGGGATATCTTCCAAATCAACCCAAAGAGAGCCCAGTAGATTTGAAATTGCTGAGAAACAATTTGATAAAAGACTGGAGTCAGAAAGGGCTGAAAGAATGAAGAATTACCACGTCCGAGAAGAATTGAAGAGAATAGAATCAATGATTTCCAATCCTTCCACAAGCTCATATCATTCACATTCAATTTCCTATGACATCATTTCTTCTTTTTCAGTTGATGTGAAAATTCAAAAGAAACAGCAGGCTCTAGACAATTTAAATTCCCCTTCATATGTTTCAAGATCCACTTCAGCCCATCACCCACTCCAAATGTCTGTCCACTCACATTCTATTTCAACAATTTACAGATCAGAGACCAAGTCCATCAAATATTCCCCTCTATATCTATATCAGTTCCCATATGAAGAAGCCAACTTTTTTCCTCAAAAGCAATCCATTTCAACTTTTCCTGTTCAAAACAATCCCAAGCAAATGCGGCCAATAATATTATCCAAGTCAATTCCTTATTTCTATGAATTGCAGAATAGTATTGTTTGATTTGTTTCTTCAGTGTATGATCCCCCCAGCCATGGTCATTGTGGTTATCATGTGATTGCAAATCAATTAGGAGAAGGGGATTTTATTCCCATCAGACGGAAATGCAAAGTTGAGATTGAAAACAATGCACAATTTTATAGGCAATTATGGAAGGATACTCATTGTGAAGAATCAATTGAATTTATTCTTTAAAAAATACTGAATAATTCTAAAACAGTGCCCATGAAGAGTTGGTTACACATTCCACAATCGGGTGATGTTTTGGCAAATGCTTTTAGCAGACGACTAATTTCATACTCAAAATCATTTTCTCTCACTTTTCTCCTTTGGTGTGAACCTCCAAAGCCATTTGAAAAAATGGTCATTGCATTTGTCTCTTCTTGTCATTTCATATCTCTTCATCTAAAGAAAAAGTACTATGATGATTCAACAATACCGTACCCACCTCTAACCAGATTTTGGACTGCAGCAAGGTTACTAAGGGGAATGAAGGACTGGAAAACAATGTATTCTGCATCATTTGAAGCTTGGATTCAAATCAATCCAGGATTGTATGAAAAAAAAGTCCCCCTTAAATTTGTGTTCTGATTATTAAATAATGATTTTCCTTGTGATTTCTCTTCCATTTGAACAAAAAAGATAACTTGTATTTTATTTTTGCAAATGAATGAATTGAAAAAACGATATATTCTTGGATGATATTTGATGTCCCCATAACTGTACTATGTACAAGGCTTGATGAAAATTTCACATAAATTGAGTGAGTAAATGAACTGGTGTCAAAATGCATTTTTTCTTTTTAATCTCTCATGCCAACTTTAATTTTCTTTCTTTTGTTTCTTGCTGTTCTTTTGCACTTTGAGTGTTGATCTTTCTTTTTTTTTCCTATTTCTGTTTCTTTTCCTGTTTATTTTTCTTTTCTTTTTCTTTTTCTTTTCTTTTCCTTCCTATTTTTCTTTTTCTTTTTTTTCATTGTTTTTCCTCTTTCTTTTCTTTTTGTTTTTGTTTTTGGTTTTTTTTGTTTATTATTTATTTATTCATTTATTTTTATTTTTATTTTTGTTTTTATTTCTGTTTTTATTTCTCTTTTTCTTTTTCTTTTTCTTTTTCTTTTTCTTTTGCTTTTTCTTTTTCTTTTTCTTTTTCTTTTTCTTTTTCTTTATTTTTGTTTTTATTTCTGTTTTTATTTCTCTTTTTCTTTTTCTTTTTCTTTTTCTTTTTCTTTTTCTTTTGCTTTTTCTTTTTCTTTTTCTTTTTCTTTTTCTTTTTCTTTTTCTTTTTCTTTTTCTTTTTCTTTTTCTTTTTCTTTTTCTTTTTCTTTTTCTGTTTCTTTTTCTTTTTCTTTTTCTGTTTCTTTTTCTTTTGTTTCTCCTTCTCTTTTTCTTTTTTTTTTCTTTTTCTTTTTCTTTTTCTTTTTCTTTTTCTTTTTCTTTTTCTTTTTCTTTTTCTTTTTCTGTTTCTTTTTCTTTTTCTTTTTCTGTTTCTTTTTCTTTTTCTTTTTATTTTCCTTTTTCTTTTTTTTTCTTTTTCTTTTTCTTTTTCTTTTTCTTTTTCTTTTTCTTTTTTCTTTTTCTTTTTCTTTTTCTTTTTCTTTTTTCTTTTCTTTTTTTTCTTTTTCTATTTCTATTTCATTTTCTTCCTATCTTTCTTTTTTTTTCTTTTTTCCTTTTTACTGGTTCTGTTCCGGCGGCGCATACAATTGCCATGTGGCGGCTAAATTCAGCCACCACAGGGAAATTGGGAAAGGGGTGCATAAAATTGCCGTGCGGTGGTTTTTGCGGTTGTTATGTGGCCATTCCACAGAAATTTGGCCTTGTGGTGGTTTTTGCGGTGTTTTTTGGCCATTCCATGGCAATTTCTGTGGAATGGCCACAAAACACGGCAATTTCCATGTGCTGGCTAAAAAAAACGCCAAAAACACAGCAATTGCCGTGTGCTGGCTAAAAAAAGCCAAAAACATGGCAATTCCGTGGGAATGGCTGTGTTTTGGCAAAACAACTGCTGTGATTTTACCATGGGCCAAAAATAAATAAATAAACCAAGGTTTTTTATGATTTTGATCAAGTAAGAGAAATGTAATTGATGGTATAGGTCTAGTATTGGTCTTGTTTTGAAAAACAAGAAAATTTAAATAAAAAATAATCTTAATCACATTTTTTGGTGTTATTTTTAGAAGAGTTCACATTTATGACACCATTTTCAATCCAATCTTTTAAGCAGATGATTGACTTGAGTTTCTGTGGCTTCTTTCAATTTCAGCTGAAGTCTTGAATGTGTTGGCCGATGGAAAAGTTTTGCTTGCAGGGAGTCCTAGAAGCGGAGACAGAACGGTAAGTTTGAGCCATCCGTGCAAGAGTTGGAAACTTTTTTTTCATTACAGCTCCAATATGTTGATGGTTGACATAGCTCTTCTTCACGATTGGATTCATGGTATGTAGTGACTCCCTCTTGAAGGAAAAGAATATTTGAAAATTTAAGATTGCATTTCTAGGAGCAATAAACTAGAAAGAAAACAATTAGATTCATTTGAAATAAAAAGAAAAACCTTTTGAAATAAAGAAGTAAAGAAAAGAAACAAACTCAATACTGAAGACTAGATTATTTATTGATGGGCTTTAAGTTGAGGAACTAGTTGACTTGATTTAGATTGAGACACTACTTTATTTAGAGTTAGTTGATTGATGATTAGATTGATTTGAAGTGAGAAGAAGAAGATTAAGATCTCACCAATAGAAGTTGATTTTTGACAAGGGCAATTTTAGTGAATAAGATAGAAAATGAGAAAAGAAAATGAAAAGAGATAAAAGAAAATAGAAAAGAAAGAAAGTGTTAGATGATGATTTTTGAGTATTGATTCGAGTTTTAAGATGAGATTCATTTTGATTGAAGAGATTGAGTTCAAGTTTTTAACTAAGTTTTTATTTGTTGAGTGAGACTAAATTGAAATGAAAGGGTGAAATTTTTGACAGTTGAGTGATAGTTCTTGGGTTGAGATTTGAAAATTTAAAGAAGGGAAGTAATCTTGACTTTTTTATTTTTGAAAAAGTCTGCATTTATTGATTTCTTGTTCTCCTCATTAGGGGGTTTCAGAGTTGAGTGCAAACCATTTTTCAGGTCATTATATCTCAGCAGTGGAGTGACTTGCATGCAAATTTTTCATGTTGGTCTTCAAGAAATTTCCTGAAGATCAATCTGCAACAATTTTGAAGTTATTTTTTGCAAGCCCTCTCATTACATGCAAAGAAATGCAAACAAACTTGCACTCAACTCTGAAAAACCCTATTATTTTCAATCTTGCCTTCTTGATGATTTTATTGCTTATATCCCGAACCAGTCAAACCTTCAGCCTCATCTTGTAATTTTTGAATTACCTTGTTTTTTTGTCATTTGGATGAGAACAAGAACTTCACGGGTCAAAATGTTGGTTTTGATTCAATTTTGAGGATCAAATAAGGTTGAGCACAGATACACAGGTTTCTTCACAGCAGCCTAAAAATATTCTTTGAGTTTTTGAATCATACAAATTGATGATGGAATCAACTCTTGAGCACTATATTGCAATGGAGCCTGAAAAAACAAGTTTTCAGTGGAACATTTCGAAACAAGAAACATGCAAGTTACTACTGACTTGTTCTAATGTCTGCATTAGCCTTATGTACACTGGGGCAGCTAGCATCATGTAGAAATGATTAATGGTGGATATTGTTTTGCTAGTGTGGTTGAGAGGCTCAAGAAAGTCACAAAGCTGTTGGAATTTTTCCCATTCACACCATGGGAAAAACCAGGGATCCCGCTGACCAGTGAAATAAAATGACTGAGTAGTCACCAATTATATTCTGATGGATACAAAATTTTCCTAGAGGATTATTCTGATGGTAAAATTAAAGTCACTTGCCAGTCACTTCTTGAGTCTATGAAGATATTCTTGATTTACTCAGTTATTATTCTGAAAATTTTATCAATATCCCCAGAGAAGTTTATGGAATTCCTCTGAGAAATCAAATAATTTATTTGAGAACATCCCTCAAACCATCACTCCAAATTCAAATGAGTTTCTCAAAAGTTCACCATGGTACTTCTGATGTGTCTTTAGAAAATATTGAGGCAGACCATATGAGAAATTAGGATTTTGAATATCAAAAAAGAAAATGGTTTTGTGATAACCTCTTTGCTGTCTGAATCAAATTTAGAATTCATCAAGTTTTGTATACAATAAAATGGGGGGTCCCCAATTTTGTATTCCAATTTTGAGTTTGTTCCATGTGTTATACAAAATTGGTGTGGCAGTAACACCTGTATACAATACGTCCCCAGGGAAAAGTAATGTATGCAATGATTGCCCCAGGAGATGTATTATATATAACACTTATCCATGGGAACATACAATACTTTTACAGGGGGAAGAATTTTCTATGAAACTTTGAAAGAATTAAAAAAAAAAAAAAAGGGAAGGGAAGGGAAAGGAAGGGAAAAAGAAAAACAATAAAGAAAAAGAGAAAGAAAAATAGAAAGAAGAGAAGAAGGAAATAGGAATGAAGTAAAAAAATATGAACAAAATAAAAAAATCTGAATAAAATAAAACAAAATCAAAATACAAAAGTTAAAAATTAAAAATTGAAAATTGAAAAGAAAAGGAAAGGAAAAATAAAATAAAAAGGAAGAGGAAAATAAGAAAAATTAAAAGAAAAAGAAAACACCGAAAAAAGAAATAAATAAATAAAGAAAAATTAAGGAAATGGAAAAGAAAAATAAAAAAAGGAAAGAGGAGAAGAAAAAATAATAATAATAATAAAATAAAAACAAAACAAAAAAAAAAAAAAAAAAAAAAAAAAAAAAAAAAAAAAAAAAAGGAAAAGGAAGAATAAGTAAGGAATAAAGCAAGGGGAAACAAAAAATAAATAAAAAAAGGAAAAGTAAGAATTTTTCTTTCTCTTTCCTCTTTTCTTTCTTTCTTGTTTTCTTTCTTCTTTTTCTTCTGCTCTTATTTTTTTTTTTCCTTTTCCATTTCCTTTTTTTTCTCTTTCTTTTTCTTTTTTCTTTTTTCTTTCCTCTTTTTTCTTTTTTCCTTGGTCTTTTTGATCTTCTTTTTATTATTTTATTTTATTTTTCATTTTCATGTTCATTTTTTCATTTTGATTTTCATTTTCATTTTCATTTTCATTTTCATTTTCATTTTCATTTTCTTTTTTATTTGCCTTTTTCTTTTCTTTCTCTTCATCTTTCTCTTGTTTCTTTTTGTTTTGGTTTTTCTTCATCTTTTTCCTTTTCCTTTTCTGTTTTATCTATCTATTCATTTAATTTTTATTTAGTTTTTTGCCCAGGTAAAACCCCAAGGATGATCGTCAATAAATAACAATCTGTCCCCAAAAAATTGTTTTACAAAAGCTATAAAACAATTTTGGGCTGTACACAACATAGAAATGGCTTATTTGTTGTATACAGCTGTTTCAATGGGCCAAGAGGCATATACAAAAGTTTGGGGCTGTGCCAATGTTGGATAAAATAATGCCACAATAGGCGTATTTTAGCTTTAGAACCCCCGCTCCCCTCCAAAAAAATTGAATACAAATGGGAGTAATTCTTTGAAGGTTTGAGGAACCTTAGATATGTGTAGAATAATATCAAAATTGCAGGGTTAGGTTTGGGAAATCACCTGTAAATACTTATTTTTTGAGTCAATAAATGATCCACTGCACTAGGGGGTTGAAAAAAAATGTATCACAGTGCACAATTAAAATAAATATTACATTGAATTTAATTTCTTTCTAGGCAATACAGGGTTGCAAACAACAGAAAATTTAGTTAGCTATTTCTTCTGATTATGCAATGAAGTCAATTGAAATAATTACTATAGCCCCTGGGACCTGCAATAATAAAGAGAAAAAAAGCATCCTGTTTAGTGTACAATTACCAGAAATTGAACAAAAAAACTATAAATTGTGAAGCCCATGGGCTGTTTATGACCCATGGGCTTTACAATTAATAGTTCAGTGTTGTTCACTTTTTTTACCAGACAGCTTTAATTTAGGTGTCAGCCTATATTTAATAGCGCAGTGTTCAAATTTTCTACCAGACAGATTGAATTTGGATGCATGTGAAAGTGAAGAAAAAACTCTAGAAAGGAGATTCTGGTTATACCCGAGCTTGGCAGTTGCTCCAAAACACTTCTAAAAACAGCTATGTTTAAACAAATTTTGATTTTTGATATCCATCCATTTCAAGTTGATAATCATTCTAACCAAATCTTTCATAAATTATTGGAAATTATTTCATATTTCTATATCATTGCTAATAATTGTAGACCATTGAGAATTAGCAACATTATTAACAGAAAAGTGAGGGGAATAGGCTGGAGACCAAGTCGAGAGACTGGAAAACCAGCAGCAAATATTTTTCTCCACATTGTGGGATTGGGATATTTATTTTATATTGGAATAATGTTTATAAAATCCATGTTTTGTTTTTTTAGAAAGGGATTTACTTTAGGAGCTCACAATTTTCACACAATATAATAGAATTAAGCATAAAATACAAGATCATCATTGATCCTTTTCCTACAGATTGCAACTTCTTTGTCAAATGTTGTGACGAAGTGTAAAAGGGGCAAAAATCCCATAAGGGATTGTATTGATCGCACGGGCCAAAACCTATCTACAACATGTGACATATCAATAACATACAAGTGAAATTCCTCCTCTTAACCGGCAAAGGTTTGCCTACTCCTCAATACCCTCCTTCAAACTTTGCCCATAATTTAAGAATAATTTTTTTACTGATAATGAATGTAAATTATTTTTTAATCTTTTTGTAAATATATCAGCTAATTGTTGTTCATTTTTTACCCAAGATAGCTTAAAGTTTCTTTCACGGATTACATCATTGACAAAAAAGAAATTCCTCATGATTTGGCGCATCTTTCCCCTTGATCCATTCTCATTTGCAACTAGTACAGCGGCTTTATTGTCGCATAAAATTCTTTTTTCTGATTTTCCTACTATTGACTCCAATATTCCCACCATTGATAAATGAAATTCAACCGCTTCCCCAAGTGCCAGGTATTCCGCAGTGCATGTCGATTTTGCAACCGTTTTTTGTCTTCTAGATGCCCAAGATATGGGACAATTGTCAAATCTTGATATGTATCCCGATGTAGAACGTTGGAATTCCCCTCCCCAGCCAGCATCCACCCACAAATCCATACCATTATTTTCCGGTTTGAAAGGCAATTTAAAATTTCGAGTGGTTTTCAAATATTGTACAAGGTGCTGAAGTGCCGCCCAGTGTTTTTTTCCAGGTGATTTACTGTAACGTGAGAGGTAATTTACTGAGAAGGATAAATCCGGTCGTGTCCCAATGGCGATGTAGTTTAAACACCCTATTATCGATTGATATTCAGTGGTGTCAATTGATTCATCTGACGTTTCCAACTCAATTTCCGGTAACGGGGTGTACACATTGATTAAATCTTTCCCAACTTTCTCTTCCATTTTTTTGATTGTTTGATTTGTTAGTTGTGGTTGACTTAAAAATAATCCATTTTCACTTTTTTCTATGTTTATCCCGACTATTTTTTCTACTTTCTTTTCCCATTTTAATTTAACTTTATTTTCCATCAAATTTTTTATCTCATCTAGGGCTTGATCGTTGTTTCCAATAATTAACCCATCATCTACATGTAACCAAATTGCTATTACTTTATTTTCTTTTCGATAATAGTAAACAGTTTGCTCAATCATATCACCTTCAAAACCTAGCGACTCTAGTTGACTTTTAAAAAATTTCCACCAGCAGTGGG
>JNCO01001430.1:0-22422 GCA_000785685.1 Uromyces viciae-fabae
AGTAGTTCAAGAATATGGCCAAACACCTTTGAAATGATTTTACCCAAATATTACTTGTTCAAAAAACCCTTCTAAGATGAAATTCAAAATTGATATTGAAAATTTACAAGAAAAAACACTCAAAATGGTTTTTTGCTTGACTTTTCTTCTGATTTAAAAATAAATAGATTGAGTTAGTTATGATGGCTGCACTCAAACAGACCAGAATGAAATTCAAAATTGATATTGAAAATTTACAAGAAAAAACACTCAAAATGGTTTTTGCTTGACTTTTCTTCTGATTTAAAAATAAATAGATTGAGTTAGTTATGATGGCTGCACTCAAACAGACCAGCAGACATCGATTCCCAACACCAAGCAGCATCTCTCGATTGGCTCCATCCACAGCTCATAATGGTCATCCGATTAAATTAACTAAATCAATCAAACAACAATTCAACTCATCATTCCCTCTCTTAGCTGCAAGAGTACCATCTCCACTAATCACTCAATTTAAATCTAATCCTGAAATTAAAAAGTCAGTCTTATCCCCCTCTTCCCAATCAAGAAGAAAAAATTAATCACACACATTAATTCAATGGTTTTTCTTCTCAATTCTAGAGCATTACTCAATTCAAAAAACATGAGGTCAGTTGAACCTGATCCTGATTCAATTGATCAATCGTTTAAATTATTATTACTCAATACTTCTGAAAAAGGTTGCTCTCTCATCCCTACTTAATTATGCATATATACACTTTTTTCTTAAACCCCTTATTTCATCGAAAAAAAAAAAAAAAAGGCTTACGCATTCATTCACATATATTCTTTCTCTTCTTTTATTAACCCTTTTTTCCCCATTTTGATTTATTCTTTTCCTGCTGAAAGAATCGTGATTCAAATCTAACCCTCAACCTTTCTTTGTTTTCTTTTTTCTTTGAAAAAATCAAAATAAAATTGGACTGATTAGAAAATATACCAGAATCCACTCTAAAAGAACTTGAAGCGCATGACATTGAACTGAAGGAAACGAGTTTGGATTTAAATTGGGACTATTGGACAGCAGGTATTATTCTAGCTTTTTTTTTTTTTCTTTCTTTCAGGGAACTATCAATTCATTCTAATTACTTGATAAATACTTGTTTGGTCCACAAAATACACGAAAAAGACGAAATAATCTCTAGGTTACTTCCAGCTGAATTGACGGACATACCGGCCTCTTTTACAATAATTGGTCACATTGCACACTTCAATTTAAGAGATGAATATCTACCTTACAAGTACTTGATCGGTCAAGTTATTTTAGAAGTAAATCTATCAGTTTCTCTTTATTTAGGTTAAAACGATTTAGTGATTTTTTTGTTTTTTAAATCATTACTTAAACTCATCACCCTTCACTAATCTTTGAATATATTCGCTTGAATCTGCATCTTTTTAGAAAAACTCTGCAATTAAAACCGTCGTTAACAAAATAGATACAATTAATTCACAGTTTAGATTTTTTCAGATGGAGCTATTGGCTGGAGAACCTACTTATACAGTAACATTAGTCAGTAAAAAAAAAGTCCCTTTTTTAGTCACTCATTCAAGAAAAAGATCTACTGAATTCCAGATTAAGATAGGTTGTTAATTTCATTAATTGAATTGTTTCTAGTCTCAGAGCGGATGTCGATATCGATTTGATTTTTCAAAAGTATACTACAATCCAAGATTATCAACCGAACATGATTTACTAAGTTCAATTATAAAAAATGATGAAGTAGTAGTAGATGCGTTTGCAGGAGTGGGACCATTCGCAATGAGAGCAGCAAGCAGTCAAAAAGCATGGGTTTTAGCTAGTGATTTAAATCCAGCATCAGTAGAAGCTTTAAAAACTAATACAAAACTCAATAAACTTGACGGTAGAGTGATCGTTTCTATTGGAGATGGAAGAGAAAGAATATGTGAATCTGTCTTGACACTTTGGAATTCTAATCCATTCTTGGATCGTAAGAATTCTAAAAATCACCAAAAAAAATTATTACCAGATCATTATATTATTAATTTACCTGATTCTTCTATTAGTTTTTTAGACTCATTTATTGGTCTTTATGATCCTCTTAAAAAATCTGATGGTTTTCTTGATGCAGTTGATAGAAAATCTTCTTTACCTTTGCTACATTGTTATTGTTTTACAAAAGAAGTAGATGATGCTGAAGCTGATATATGTCAGGTAAGTTTATTATATCAATTAGGTCATTTTTTAATGAGCAAAAGGTTAATCATTTTTTTTTTTAATATTCATTTATATAATAACAGAGGGTCAGCTCAGTGATGAAAATGAAGATCAATTCAAATTCAGTTAAAAGATTTGAATTGAAATTTGTTAGGGCAGTTGCACCTCATAAAGATATGTACAGGTTAACCTTTGAATTACCAATCGAACTATTACTTTGTTCAGATTAAAAAATAATAAAAGAGACACAGTTACCATTACATGTTATGATTTGTAGATACTTTTCTTTTGTGTATCAGTCTGTCATTTCAAACTGGAATTAACATTTCATGATTTATTTAATTGCTTGTGATTTGCTTGTTTTTAACTAACTCTTGACTTTTTGATGAGCTGTGGTCTATCTATTTGATTGAATTACTCATCATGCCAGCTGAAAGGAATATTAATCCATTGCTGAGCTGCAATGATTTTTGCGCAAAGAGTTGTTGGCATTGACATGGATTTTAAAGCACAGGAGAACCATTGACTGAGGCCTATAGTGAAATGTCAAGCTTTTAGATGAGGGGGTAATTTTTCTTTCTTCCAGTGGCGGGGGTATCCTTATTTTTGTTTATTTTTTTGTTTATATCTTGTTTTTTCTACTGCTAATGTTTTTTTGTTGTCAGTTGAGCTAAGTCTTTTTTGCTTGATCTCAATGTGATGCTGTGTCAGAAGCAGTGTTGTTATGGTGATGATGATTTTGCCTACATGAAAACACTCCCCCTTTGAGTTAAATTAAATAAAACTACATTAGTGAACGAATTCAGCAAATTCCTATATAATTCAACTAAAGGTGGGAACCTGCATACCACAGGATGATTTGGATTCTGCAAATTCTTGAATTGCTGTTGAAAATAAAAAACCCAGGATTTTAACCCACAAAAATCCAAAGCTCCATAAAATTTCTACCATAAAATAAATATGGCCACCCATGCTCAACAGCAACACAATCATAGAAAAAAAGTCCCCAAAATCTTTTGTCATCCTCAAGATTTTATATCAATCAAATATTGATAATACATTTTTTAAGATTATTTTATTTTTATTAGCAATAATAACTTTTGCTTTGAGAATAATATAATTTATTAAATCTGTATTATTTTAATTGTATTAAAATAATTTTATCATAAATTTAGTGCATTAATATTCTCACAAGGTCGGCATGCAAACACACGCGGTTTTGACTGCGCACGGACGGACCACGTGCACGCGGTTTTCCGCAAACACACGCAGTTTTTAAACCGCATGTTTTTGAAAAAATAAAAAGACAGCATGGGTTTTGGGGGTCTAAAAACCCCAAAGTCGATTCCTTAGAATTTTTGAAAGGGTTTTTGACCCCACAAAAGTTAATCAAAAAAAAAAATATATAAAAAATGAAAAATGATTTGTACAGGGCCCCAACATGATAGGCCCTGTCCCAAGGAAAAAAAGTTGACAGGGGTTGATATAAACCCTGAAACTAAATTTAGCCAAAAAAAACAAATAAGAAGGAAAAAAAAGTTGGTCAAAAATAAAAAACAAAAAAAACGGTTTTGGGAGAAAAGGCCACAAAAAAATGGGCAGATGCCCATGTCCCGTGGAATTGAAGTATATGGGGCTTTCCAAAATCCTTTGGAGAAGCAAAATAAAAATTAAAAAAAAGACAAAAGGAAAAATGAAAAATGAAAAAGAAATAGAAAGAGAAAAAAAAGCAAAAGGAAAGGAATAACAAAATCAAAGAAATAAAAACGAGAGAAAAAATAAAGAAACAGAGAAAGAAAGAAAGAAAAAAGAAAAAAGAAAAAGAAAAAGAAAAAAAAAAAATAGGAAAAAATAGGAAATAAGAAAGACATAAAAAAGAAACAAAAAAAAGCAGACAAAAGAAATAAACAAAGATAAATCAAATAACAGAAGAAAGCAAAAAGAAAGAAAAATATGGAGCAGATAAACAAATCATTTGTTGGTTTTCTTGACTCTGTTTCCACTAAATTTTAAACGTTTTGGGACAACTAAAAGAATCTGAATTACTTTTAGTTCACACTAACAATATGTACAACAAACAATAATGATAAGAAACTTGTGAAAGAATGAGAAAGATAAAATATACCTAAAAGCAGTACGATAGTTACTGTGCTTATTTAATTTAAAAGCTTCTTCTTCTTTCTGATTTCTGCGGAATTAAAATTGAGATAGGAATGGTTTTTCTACTCAATTTAGTCAGCAGTGTTATTTCTTTTGTTTATAGAAATATATTTTTATAACTCTTACTTTTGTTTTTATAACTTTTATTTTAATTAACAAACCAGAAAAGGGAATTTAATAAATGAATCATAAGTTCAATTTTTATTAATTAGTTTATTCTTTTAGTTTTGTTTGAATCTAAACTCACAAAGTTCAGGATATATGTATGATTATATTGTTCTTGGCTCCTGTTTGTCTTATTTCTTTTTAGATATTTGACTAACTGTTTTGTTAATGCAGTTGTAAGTTCGTTATATTTAATTATTCAGAACAACATAGAGTGCTTACCTTTATGGTGGCTTTCTGTTATTCTTCTCTTGAGAGTCTTCTTGATGTTCTCTTGTTTTGAATTTGAGCTGTTGTTGGGAATAGAAGTGCGTGTAAGCACTATTTCTATTTTCCCTGGTACTAGCTGAAGCACTTACTCTGTCTGTGACATCTGACTATTTTTACTCCTGTCCACTTGTGGTTTGGTAGGAGCTGGAGCAACTGCGCATAAATCAAATTTGATGTTAGCGCAGTGCCTAGTTTTCTCTATAACCAAATTTATGGCTGGCTCACCATTCATGATGGTCTGATCTTTCAAATGGATTTTATTTCCAATCTCATAAATTTTGCTTTTTTTTCATTCATTTTTAGGGTTTTTTCACCTTTTATTTCTTTTTTGTTTTGTTTTGAATTTTATTGTTTCTTTCTTTCTTGCTACTTTTTTATTTCTATCATTCATTTTTCATTTTTCCTTTTTATTTATTTATTTCTTCTTTCTTTATTTCTATTTATTTCTTTGTTCTTCCTTTCTTATTTCTTTCTTATTTCTATTCATTTCCTTTTTTATTTCGTTTGTCCTTTTTCCTTTCATTTTTCATTTTTCATTTTTCGTTTTCCAGTTTTCATTTTTTGTTTTTCATTTTTCCTTTTTCATTTTTTGCTTTTTTTCTTTTTTATTTCTTTTCTCTTTATCTTTTATTTGAATTCCACGGGACATGCCCATCGGTCAATTTTCTGTGGCCTTTTTTCCCAAAACCCTTCTTTTTGTTTTTTATGTTTGACAAACTTTTTTTTTCTTCTTGTTTGTTTTTTTTGGCTAAATTTATAGTTTGAGGGTTGATATTAACCACCATGAACTTTTTTTTCCATGGGGCAGGGCCCCTTCATAAAGTTTTGGGGCCCTGTACAAATCATTTTATTATTATTATTTTTTTTTGCTTTGATTAATTTTTTGGGGGTCAAAAACCCTTTCAAAAATTCTGGGAATTTTCTTTGGGGTTTCAAGACCCCAAAAAACCATTGTGTCTTTTTATTTTTTTAAAAACACACGGTCAGTCTGGGTGAGTTTGTTGGCCAACCACTTGAGAATAGTAATGCCCTAAATTTAAATGAATTTTTTTTTCTTATTTTTTAATAATGAATTTTTCTTTATACTTATTTGTTGAAGTTTTCATTTTGATTGAAATTAGCTATGTAATTTTTATTTGGATTATGTTTTAAAAGTCAGCAGAATCATTTGATCAGTTTTAAAATTAAGATCAAATTTATTACATCATTTTTCATTTATTTTTATTTCTTGGTTATTTTTTTAATTTTTTTCTGAAACATGATTTCATGAATAATCAAAAGTGTCAATATTTTTTAAGTTTTTTTTCTTCTAAATATTATTTTAAAGCTTTAGAAATGTGTTTATGAATTTTTGTTCAATTTATTTATCTATTATTATTTTGTCTGTTATTAAACAAGAAATTTTTATTTTTAATTTAAAATAACATGACAAAGATTAACTAATAATTAATTGTTTGGTCTGTTTTATTTTTATTTAATGCTCTGCATTCCACATTACTAACAGGGGCCAAGCTTTGCAGAAAATTTCCATCTTTGCTAAAGCCCTTGATCAGCTTGCGCAATGACTCCACCTCCTCAGCATTCCAATCCACCCCACCCACCATTTCCAACACAAATATAAATCCCACTATGTACCTCTCAGTTTTATGATGTAGTGTACCCAAAAGAGGATTGAAAGGCAGTTCATCAAGCCTTTTTCTTATAATCACTCACTATTCTCACCATCTTTCTACATTATTTATTGGAGAAAGTTACTTGAGATCTCATCAAAATCATCTTTAACATAATCTTGTTAAGGTTTATTCATGTGTTCATGAATGACCTTTTTCTGGAGGGCTCCAACAATTTTTTCCACTTGAATTGTGATCCCATTGAATTTGGAAACTAAGCCTTGTTTTTTTGGTTACTTGAAGTTCGTCCACTTGGAAGGAGGAGTTGATCTCGAATGTTGTGTTTGAAACTGAATTTTGGTAATTGATTGCGGTAGCTGATAGACACATTTGTGATTATATATCTTGATTGGCTTCTTGGACTTCAAGGACTTTCCTGGGGGAAAGAGAGGTTTCCAAATTTGTGTAAGTTCTACAAAAAACTGTGTGACCAAGCTTGTACCACCGCATAGGACTGATGGGGACTTGGGAGTAACCACTTATACTACTGGTTTGGGTGTGCCTATATTTTGTAGGAAGAAATAAAAAGATAAATTCAGAAAAACTTCAGAAAAAAATGGAAACATACATTCAAGAGCTCCCTAAATGTTTCTGTATTTGTAGTAAACATGCGGATGTCAGCATCCCAGCCAAAGTATGGAGCCATACTGGACATGAAAGAATTTCACATCAATGGAAGTTTTTCTCATAGCCCCTTTTTGGTTCTTCGACTGGTCACAATTGAAGGTGATTCCAAACCAAATTTGTATTTCTCTAAATGCATTAGTTCAACCTTCAGCTTCCAAATCACCATTATTGATGCTCTTTTCTAGTTTGATTTGATTGAGAATGAACTCAAGAAGGCTAATCTTCTGTCCCGGAGTCCAAGTATGATTTCCTTTTTTTTTTCATCTTCTTTGCCTTTCAATTTGTTTTCATCTTCATGATTTAATTTTGAATTTTTTCATTTTTTTCACATCTTCTTTGCCTTTCAATTTGTTTTCATCTTCATGATTTAATTTTGAATTTTTTCATTTTTTTCATCTTCATCTTTTAATTTGAACCTTTCTTTAAAATTCAAGTCTGGCAGTTACTTTCTTTGACAAAGGTTGAGTAGCTTTCAACTTTGAGTCTGGAAGTTTTTGGGTGTTTTTGGAGCTGCTTTACTGGTGAAACCAAGCCCTTGGTTTGGTTATTTTGGTTCTTCAGATTTAATGTAAGACACTAGTATCAAGTGTGATGTTTGACATGTTGATGCGCTGTTTGAAGGTTGAATTTGAAAAAAGGGGACTTGCGGTATTACCAGACCCTATCTTATTAGTATTCTCCTCATGTCTTTCTTTTTAAATGAAAATTAAAAAATTAAAAAACCAAAACTTTCTTCTTTAATAGTACCAAGTATGCCTACTATCACACTTTCTTGGGCTGATCTTGCCCTACTCGGTTTGACTGCTGGTTTAATTGCATCTATAGTTGTCATTGGTCGTTCAAATTCAGTAACATCTAAATTCAACTCAGATGAAAAGAATAATGCAAATTCAAAAAAGAAGAAGAATAGAAATAAGAAAGGTACTATCACTACATTAAACCAATCAAATATTACTACACTACCTCCCCCAACTAAACCTACTCAAACTATCTCTGAAACCAATTCCAATCAATCCCAATCACCTCAAGTCACTTCAGTAGTTGAAAAATTAATCGACCCTAATTTTCAACTGGACTTCCCTCCACTATCTACGTCAAATAACGATCAAAATAACAAACATGAAACTAATCGACAACAGCGACCTTTCGCTGAAAAACATAAAAAACCAGTACGTAAAACTATCGTGGATGATATGAGTTAGTTTATTTATTTATTTATTTATTTTCGGTAGAGCCTCATGATTTGATCTGTAGCTGACACGATCACTTCTTCTCATTGCTCTTTCAATTTAAGTCGATGAGGATGTGGAAAAACCTCTCAAGATTGCTAGAGTCATGAACATTGTGAACCCTCAACCACAACCCCCTGAACCACAACTACAAGTTCCATTTTCTCCAACATTTGACTCGGAAGAAGGATGGGAAAAAGTACCCGATACCAAACGTATGTATTAACCTCATTCATTTTATCTCATACTTTTTAATGAAATTTATTAGCATCCTGATAAATCGGATTTCCCACATGCTTTCTCTGACTCATAAAAGGCTCCCGTAATACTGATCATTCGGTGGCAATAAGACCCACAAAATCAAATCAAATCACTTCGACTACTTCACAAACTTCTGAACAGAAGCCATCTAAACGTCAACGTCAAAACGCGAAGAAGAAAGAAGCTACTAAGGCTCTTAAAGCAGCTGAAGAAGCTGAAAGACTGCGTCAACTCGCCTTACATAAACGTGAACAAGAACGTGCTAAGATCAATTCATCTGTCAATACTTCTAAAAAGTCGACTAGTAAAACTATTTCCGGTGGAATGAAATCTACAATGGGAGAAGATGGTCAATTTTTTTTATTATCTCTTTCTCTCTCTAATTTTTTCAGAGTGGTTAATTTTCTCTCTCTTGCTTCACCTCCTGCTCAATTTTATGTTCAATCTGATTTTTTTTTTTTTTTTTTTTTTTTGGAATAAATTAGGAACAGCATTTCATTGCTGGATTGAAATTTAACAAAATGGAAAGTTATCAACCAAATTTTAACAAATTTTCAAAATAAGACATATAAACTTCTGTGATTTATTTCTTTCTCAATACTCTTATCATCCAATGGAATAAAATTTAAGTAGGATTTTTTCTATTATTTCACTTTCTATGTATGTCTTCTCCTTTTACACATCACATTTTTCTCTCCCTTAGTCTTTCTTTGGTTTTATCTTTTGAATAGGTTTTTTCTCTTTTCATTTTACATTTAAATTGCTTGAATGGTTTTTTCTTTTTTTGGTTCTTTTTTTTTTTTTTTTTTTTTTTTTAAATAGATAAAACATGATAGTTATCTATCTCCCTCTTTATCAAAATAAAACAAGACTATTCTCTTTGAAATGTGTGAAGTAAGCTTAAATGAAACAAAGCACTTTCCATTCAGTCTGAATATGTTAAAACTTAACATTTCAACCCTCCTTGAAAAAAGGTTTTTCTGAACCTCAACTTCTATCTCACCTCCTTCGACACAAACAACACACCCTCTCCACTCCAAACCACTAATCCCCCCACTCAAACAGAAAACTTCTTCAACCTTCTCCCTCTCTTGGCCCAATGGCCCCTCCCATCCTCCCCCCTGATCCCCCAGGCATCAATACTGATGCCATGATGTCGGATATCTCAGCCAATCGTTTGGATTCTGCCAGCCAAGTACCTGCAAAGCCAACGACCCTCCCTCCTGTATCTGGCGTTCTCACGATTTTGAATCAGGTCATGACCGACCCTTCCAAGCACCAACCAAATGGCGGTATTGTCCTTGCCAAATGCAGTTGGAAATCTTGATTTCACTGGCGACATGCGATGACCATTTGATCAAACGTCTCGAGGACACCTCCGCCCAGCGAAAGGATAATTGCGCCCAGCTTAAGGCCGTTGCCTCCACAGTCACCTTGTTGGAATCCTCCCTTAGCTTGGCTAAGGGTGAGAAAGCTGGTGGAAAACCTTTGTACGCGTCTTCCGTTTTGAAATCTGTTTCTCCATCTCTCCAAGCGCCCATTGTGGCAGCTCCATCCAAGACCGTTTTGGCGTCCCTCAAGCCCAAAAGGATGATTATTCATTCGAACCCATTGAACACGACCCTTAAAGACCTTCCCAAAGGGATCCTGGTCCATAAGGCAAATGATGCACTCACGAAGATCAAGGCTACAGTGGGCGGTGAGGCCGTCAAAGTTCGGGAAGCTCACGTTATGAAAAGCGGGGACGTGTGCTTTTATTCCAACAATTGAGCTCACCAAAGGTGGCTTATGGAAAATAAGCATATCTGGACCAAGGAGGTCCATCCTGATCTAGCAGCTTCACTGAGTACATATTCAGTAATTGCTCATGGAATTCCCACTACATTTGATGTTGAAAGTTCCATGAGCATGGCCAAATTGGCCGTTGAGAATACTTTTCAAGTGGAGGATCTTTCCCGCGTCCGATGGTTAGCTGGCTCTTCTGATCCATCAAAGAAGGCCAGCTCAATTGTTTTATTGTTCACAAATAAGGAAGTTGCCTCGCGTATTGAAAAAACAGGCATCTCCCTAGAGTATGATTACCACCGTACATCCAAATTCAAACCGAGGCCACCCCAGTGTTTCAAGTGTCTTCAGATGGGACATTACGGCCAGTGGTGCCGTGAAACTGCTCAATGTGCTAAATGTGATGAGAAACACATTACCAAGGATTGCCCCCAAGGATTGGGGGGTGTCATGACCTGTGTATTATGAAAACAGGGCCTCAAGAACAAAGTTTTTGGGGTCACCGATAGTGACCATACTCCATTTAGCCTGTCTTGTCCATACAAGAAAGGCTGGCTGCTTAAAAAACCTCTTCTGTCCTCATGATAGATACAACCAAAAACTATCTGCGTAGTAATATTCCTATTATTCCCACCCCCTCTGACCTTCCCTATGATGTTTTTTCTGACTCCAATTCTTTTTTGTTCCTTTCTGAATCCACTTTCTCATTTTTTCATCTCAATTTTCATGTCTCTAAAAGTGTGACTCAAAGCGTCCTGAACACGGTGGTTCCTTTTTCCTTTCTTATTCTCCAGGAGCCCTGGATCAACTCTTTCACCCTTATGCCTCCTGAGCACCCGAACTGGATGGTTTATTGTGCTTATGAACATGTAAAAACTATCTGCGTAGTAATATTCCTATTATTCCCACCCCCTCTGACCTTCCCTATGATGTTTTTTCTGACTCCGATTCTTTTTTGTTCCTTTCTGAATCCACTTTCTCATTTTTTCATCTCAATTTTCATGTCTCTAAAAGTGTGACTCAAAGCGTCCTGAACACGGTGGTTCCTTTTTCCTTTCTTATTCTCCAGGAGCCCTGGATCAACTCTTTCACCCTTATGCCTCCTGAGCACCCGAACTGGACGGTTTATTGTGCTTATGAACATGTTCCAAAGAATTGGAATGCGAGGCACAAGACTGTTATATATGTCAAATCCTCCCTTCCAGACCAGTATATACATCGACTGGAAAACGGATCACAGCTGTTCATGGGGCTTGAATGTAATTTCCCCGATGTAAAGCCCTTTCACATTCTCAACATCTATAATCCTCCGGTGTGGTATTTATATTTGTGTTAGGTAGCGGTGTCGAAGGTGGAGAGGCATGCGGAGCAGGGAAAAGCATCGTGCGAGCTGATCAAAAGCTTTGGACGAAGGCGGAAAGTATCTGCAAAGTTAATCGCCTCAGGATATACCAAATGCGGAGAGTAAGTGGAATCTACGGTTTACGGGGGCTGAGGGGTGATGCAGATTAGGCAATCAGACGTGGGTTACTCAGGAAGGTGCTGCGGGGTAGATCGGTGTTAAGGGCTGCGGATCAGCAGGGGAAGGAACAGATCGTTCAGTGGATAACAATCCGATCCGGTGGGCTGCAAGAAGTAGGGTGACAACAGTCGGCAGTATGGGTTCCGGAAGTAAGGCGGATGCAGGATTGGTGATTGGGGCAAACGGCTGCGGAGACGGAAACCTGGATAACAATCCGATCCGGTGGGCTGCAAGAAGTAGGGTGACGACAGTCGGCAGTATGGGTTCCGGAAGTAAGGCGGATGCGGGATTGGTGATTGGGGCAAACGGCTGCGGAGACGGAAACCGGGGGTACACGGGGAAGAAAGGGTGGAATCGGGGGAATCGGGTGCGGGATGGGAAGGGAGGGAGAAAAAGTTGTAAATAGAGAGCATCAGATCATATATCAGATTATTATTATAAATAGAACAACACACTCAGAGCAGATTAATATAGAATATCAGAACGTAAAGCTTTGATCTCATATTCTTTGGCGGAGAAATCACTGACCAGGACTCTAAGGGAGGGAAACTGCGGAAGCACGAGGAATAAGAAAGGGCCAACTTGCTTGGGTTTCTTAGTCTAGAGCGTAAGTTTCTCTTAGATCTTGGTTCATCAGTCCATCAAAGCGGAATCATCGAGTTCAGGAACCTGCGGAGAGTCGAATTTGTGTGCGGACACGGTTTATCTTTCCACACCAGGTACTTTTGACGGCATACAATGTTTAAGTTTGTGGCTAACAAAATTCATCAGTCCATCAAAGCGGAATCATCGAGTTCAGGAACCTGCGGAGAGTCGAATTTGTGTGCGGACACGGTTTATCTTTCCACACCAGGTACTTTTGACGGCATACAATGTTTAAGTTTGTGGCTAACAAAATTTAATGATTGCAGGGTGGCGACCGTGGTATTGATGGACGCTAATTTGCACCATCACCATTGGAATCCACCTTCCTGCCGTAAAAATGATTGTCTGGAAACCAATCTGATTCAACTTATGTCATCGGCTGGTTTTCGATTAGCTTCCCCAAAGGCCATCCCTACCTTCTATTCCGTAAAGGGAAACAGGACGACCATCGATTTAATTTGGTCAAACTTTCTGGGTTCTCAGTTAATCCCACAAGTGAAGGTTTCTGCTAATAACTTTGTCTCCGATCATCAAGCCATCTGTTTTCAGTTATCAATAAAACCCCCCCCCGGTGGAATATCGCTTCAAACTCCCATCTTGGGGACAACTGGATCAAAGTTCCCTTAATGATTCACTCAGGGCCACGTTGAAGAAGGATATATCCCTCTCACATGAAACCACAAATGAGGTAGCTGCTACCATCACCAAAGCAATCCAAGAGATGCAGAATCGCGTGGGGAGGAAGGTGCAATTGAATATTAATAAAATCAAGCCTTGGTGGTGCAAGGAGACCCTTGACCCTGTCTTGAAGGAGCGGAATAGAGCCCGCAGATGGATGATGCTTGCAAAATCCCCTGAAGCGGCTGATTGTTATCGCCAATGGAACTCCTACTTTCGCGCAGATGGATGATGCTTGCAAAATCCCCTGAAGCGGCTGATTGTTATCGCCAATGGAACTCCTACTTTCGGCAGCTAGTCAACTCTCTGAAGCAGAGAGATTGGCATCGCTTCCTGGAGTCTTCTACTTCGGACTCTGTTTTCCATGCTTTCCAATTCGCCAAAGGGGGTGGTAAGGGTGGGGTTCTTCCATTGCGGGATCACTTAGGTAATGTCGTCCATGACAAAGAAAGCCAGGCAGCATTACCGTTTGCAGGGACTTCTGTTGTAGATGCTCCCATTGTCTTGACTGACATTATACACGACTTTAATATCAAAGCAGTCGCCTTCCCAGAGGTATCAGAAATCGAAGTGTCAGATGCGATTGCAAGGATTCAACCACGTAAGGCGGCCGGAATTGATGGGATCACCAATGAAGCAATTAAGTACTTCTCCGCTAGCTTAACTCCTTCTTTGTCTAGATTATATAATGAGATCTTTCGTACTAGTTCCTACCCCTCTTTGTGGAAATGTGCGGTCACGGCCATCATCCGTAAGCAAGGTAAGAGCGACTATACTAATCCCACCGCTTACAGACCAATAGCTCTGCTTAGCACACTAGGCAAGGTGTTGGAGTTGATGGTTGCAAGGCGTATTACTGAATGGGCCAAACGTGAAAAGATCCTGCCTGATGGACATTTAGGTGGGCGCAAAGGGTCGGGGACTGAAGATGCGCTTATCCTTTTTGATGCCTGGATTCGTCAAAAGCGGCGTGAAGGGAAAATGGTGGCCGGACTATTTATGGATGTCAAGTCCGCCTACCCGGCCGTAAATTCATTAAGATTGGTTGATTTCCTTGTTTGCAAAAAGTGTCCAGCGTATTTGGTGCTATTTGTCAAGGATTTTCTGGTGAATAGATCCACAGTGGTATGTTTAGGTAATTTTAATTCAAAACCCTTCCCTATCTCAAATGGTCTGCCTCAGGGTTCTCCCCTTTCTGTCATTCTGTATATTTTATATAATTCTTCTCTCCTCTCTCAATTTCCTTTCGATAACGACACTGTCTCCATTGGCTATGTGGATGACGTCGTTCATCTAGCTGCAGCCACGTCGCCCATGGTAGCCACCTCATTGCTGGAGTCTGAAGGACATCGTTCTTTGCAATGGGTTCTTAAGTTTGGTGCCTTATTTGACCAGGCCAAAACTCGGTTTCAATGGTTTTCTAAACGCAATATCCCTTCTGGGTCCCTTAGATTTGGATCACGTACACTCTCCCCGCAATCTGAGACAAAGTGGTTGGGTACTTGGGTGGATACCAAGCTGAACCTCAACAAAAACTTCAAGAGTCTTGAAGACAAAGCGCATAAGACAGTGTCCCAGCTTAGAATACTCAGTTCCACACGTTGGGGCTTGAAGGAAACAGATAGATTAAGGTTACTTCAAACGGTGCTTCTGCCAAGAATCACTTATGGCGCGCCACTATGGGGTACAAAGCGTAACTTTGGCAAAATCATAACACTTGCTAGTAAAGTTGATGCGTTAGCAGCTAGATATGCTTTGGGTATGTATGTTTCAACATCTAAGCATTTTCTTTCGGCCCGTTCTGCATTCCCCGACTCTTTTCAGATGATTATCAAATTCTGCTTCAATTACTTCTTTCGCAAAATGGTCTTTGTAAAGACCAACAATCTAATCCGGTCTACAATCATTTTACACCTCAAGTTCCCTGCTAAAACACATAAGGATGTGATTATGTCCTCTCTGGCTTTGGAGCTAATTGGGAAGGCACAAGAAGCAAAACCTGAAACCATTCAACTCAGGTTTCATCATGTGGCTAAGCGTTTGCATAACTTAGTTATCTCAGATATTCCTTCTAATACTTCTTTCGCAAAATGGTCTTTGTAAAGACCAACAATCTAATCCGGTCTACAATCATTTTACACCTCAAGTTCCCTGCTAAAACACATAAGGATGTGATTATGTCCTCTCTGGCTTCGGAGCTAATTGGGAAGGCACAAGAAGCGAAACCTGAAACCATTCAACTCAGGTTTCATCATGTGGCTAAGCGTTTGCATAACTCAGTTATCTCAGATATTCCTTCTAATAAAGAGGATGCTCAGAAGAGGGTCTTATCCCTGGAAGAGGAGGAATCGGGGTCTGAAGATACAATCAATATCTTTTCCAATGGCTCTTATGATTGAGAAAAAGGGGGCGGGGGTGCAGCGGTATGTGTTAGTTTAAACCGCTCTATGTCTTTCTCTTTTGGGCTGAATTTGGCTGTTTCCAACCATGAAGGGGAAATTTTAGGGCTTCTTGCTGCTTTCATTCTGGCAAGAGGCCTCGCTCTTGATCACCTGGCAATTTGCAGGTTTCATATCATATCTGACAATCAAGGTGTGATCTTGCGATGCAGAAACTTTAACCTCGCCCAAAGTGGGCAATACCTCTTTGACGAAATCTGGAAAAATGCATTGGACTGCCCAGAGGGAGTCAATTTTTTCCTGCATTGGTGTCCGGGTCACTCTGGGGTAATGGGCAATGAATTAGCCAATATTTTGGCCGGTCAAGCCATGGACAGCAACAAACCACCCAGTTGTGTTCTGCCAGGAAGCTGGAAGAAAACGAGCAAATTGATTTGCCCAATTGCTGTATCTAATCGGGACAAAATCTCCTCCCTTCCCATTTGTTTTTCTTCTCTTATTAATCAATTAGCGTCGGGACACTGTCCCTTAAATTATCACCTCTTTCGAATCAAATTTGCTACTGACCCGCTTTGCCCCTTTTGTGGGGCAAAAGAGACGCTTACTCATTTTCTTCAGTTTTGTCCTAGGTATGCAGGTTGTCGGAAGATCCTTCGGCAGAAGCTTCGGAAGCAAGGAATCAGATTCAACTCCAGCCATTTAGCGCCACTCCTTCAAATCCGGAAAGCGGACTCTTTGATTGCTGAATTCCTCAAGTTGACTGGAAGATTTGATTTCTTATGATCACTTTTTCTTTTCTTCTCCTTTTTTCCTTTCTCTTATTTTAGCTCCTTTTCTATTTCTGTTTTAATTTTTCTTTATATAAACTGGTAGTTTTCAAGAAGGGTCTATTTTAGTTATATCTCACGTTTCTATCACATATTTGTCAAATAAAAGCCTCCCTGGGCTCCTATTGTATTTAAGTTCTTAGTGTGCAATGCTATATGCAAAATTTCACTTAAAAAAAAAAAAAAAAAACCCTCCTTGCAGAGTACGCCCACCGCGTACAGTACTGCACAACCCTGCAAAGCTCATTGCCCGGGGTGCTTCCCAAAGCAATCCTTGAAAAATCTTTGCCAGCCAAATTCTACAGTCCCCAAGGGGCTTGTGTTAAGCTAGGTGTTTCCCCATGGTGTATGGTACAGACGCTGAGCATAACAAACACAACATACAAATCAACATACCCATGGCTCCCTCCACCAACAACCTTATGTAACAATAATTGTTGATTTTTCAGCTCAAGAGGATGGAAAATTTAGGAGAAAAATTAACACAAATAGCTGAATGCTTTGCTGACTGGGCTAAAGCAACAACTAAGAGGTTTTTATAGTAAAAAGGGGCAAGTGTCAAAGACACTTGGAATGATTCAAGAAGCAGAAGGAGAAGTTTTGGAATCAATGATTTTTATTTCTATATTTATAATACTAAACTTATAGTATTTACAAAATGAATATATTCAATATGATTCTAACAAGACTACTATTTTACTTCTACTTAGAAGAACTGGCTTTACTCCCATAAGAAGACTAATTTTACTTCAACTAGAAGTCTACTTTTACTTCAATAAGAAGGACTAATTTTACTTCAACAAGAAGAACTTGAATGAGAAACTATCTCATTTACTAACTTGACTTTTTACTATGTAACTTAACATAATATATAACTGTTTAACATAAATGTGTAACTAACATATTACTAGACTGACTAACTAATTTAACTTCAATATTTATTTAAACATATGACTAGACTAGAATTTTAAGACAAACTACTTGAAGACTTGAGCATGATCAACTTGAAAACATTACTGTCACAACTTGAGACTAAAATTTCAACAATAATCTCTTCATGAAAGTCTGTTAAATCACCTCAATTTGCTACAGATAAATGCTGTGGAACACTTCTTCATGCTTGATGTGTTGTTTTTTCGGGTACTTTCCTCCAATCTCATAACATCTTCCCATTTCCTTTATCCTTTCTAAACTTGATATAATGAAAATAATTAGACCATCTCCACCACGGGAGGTGTCCATGGTTTCTAAATACACCTGGTTTACCTCCTGCGGGATGTGCAATAGCTACCCAAGCTGCTGCGGCTCTCACTTGAGTTGCTATATGGGTTGCTATAAAATCATAAAATCCCGTGCATTGGGGGAATTGGAATATGCTGTGGTGGAATTGCCTTTCTTTTTTTCCAGCATCAACTTTTCTTTTTTGCCCCAATCCAATTCCAATCCAACAATGGATGAACTTGACTTAATTCAAGAGATAGAAGAAATGCAAAGCCATATCATCCAGTCAGCAGAAAGAACACAGATTGTCTCAGCTCAGGTTGCGGCCCTCCTCCTCAAAGATGAAGATGAAATCAATGAAGAACCAAGACACGGCAGCTCTCACCCAGGACAAGCACCACTTGCAACTTGCATACCGGATATCAGCGCATATACAACAACTACTTCTCTGATTCCCCTGTTTACCCTGAACGCCTGGATATCAGCGCATATACAAAGAATAATTCTCTGATTCCCCCATTTACCCTGAGCACCTGTTTTGGAGGAGGTTTCAAATTTCAAAGGCTCTTTTTCTGCCGATTTTTGATGCAGTTGAAGACTAAAATCCCTATTTTGTTCAAAAAGCAAATGTGGTGGGTTGGCTGGGCTTAAATCCTATTCATAAGGTCACATCAGTGGGTTGTATCCTGGCATATCGGGGAGCTTCTGACACCAATGAAAAGTACATCTGGCTATCCAAGACGTCTGCCACTGAAAGCATTTACAAATTCTGCTCTGCAATCATCAATATTTTTGGATCCACCAACCTTTGTTACCCTACTCAGGAAGATGTGCAAAACTTTTAGCAAACGCTGCAAGCATGATTGTATCAGATTCCCAAATCCGACATTAAATCAGATGAAAAAATGTGATATTATATCAGGAAAAACTGGTATTGTATCTTCCAGAGCTGATATTACATCTACCTAAAATGATATTATATCTATTTTAGGTTATATTGCATCAGCTAAACCTATTTAATATCAACATAACAGTCAGGATGTAAATGGGCCGGGTTGGGTCATGCCAGGTCAGCAACTTTAGAGGGCCGGGTTGAGTTTTCAACTCAATTAGCCTGCCCAAACCCAACCTGCAGTTCCTTCTAAACACACCAGGTCTGGGTCAGGTTTGGGTCGACCTGGTAGGACCCGGTGTGGTACTTAGAAGTGGACTCAATAAAAAAATCATTATTTCAACTTAAAGGAGAAGGATTTCTTTAGTTTTTATTTCAGAAATGGATTTTACACCCAAATTAACCCCTAGTCACTCACCAAAGCCATACCAATAACTCTACTAGTTTAAGAGCTACTCAAGGCAGAAGACTTAAATAGGGTACTTGGAACTATTTCACAACATCACAATCATTATGAATACAGCTTTATGCATCAAAAAATAATATATAAGTCAATAAACCATAAAAAATAACACATAATCCATATCTACTATCACATATCCGCTACAAGTATCATAGATAAGAGGCTATGACCTCATTCACTATACATATTCAACTAACACAGAATGCACACACACTACACATGTTTAGAAAGCCTCTGACCTCATATTAAAATCCCACTTGTTTCAAAAGGTATTAGCCCACATGTCTGGAAGGAGATAAGATAAGATACACTAGCACTGATGTCATGTCTGTGCACTGTATGATTTTCTGACACCCTGCTTGTTGTACCCTGTTTTCACTCCCATTTGTCTATATAAGGAGCTCTCTCCTCAGTGTTTTCCCCCATCTGATTTATCAGAAAAATAATCCATCATCCAATATCCAAGTGTAACTGGACATCCCCCATAATAATAATCAAAACTTACATACTTACCAAGAAATAAATACTTAAAACATTCATTGAACTCCTCAGTGTGTAGCCATTGCTCAAATTATTTGACTTTCTTAGAGCCACTAAGGACTTGACTCAGCTCCTTGCTCTCACAGCTATCCTGCTGTCCCCCTTTCATTTTCTTTTCAAAACCAATCTGAGTGCTGGAAACACCCTTTTAAACTTCCAATTTCTTACCATAAACCAGGTGTAGCCTTACTCCCTGCTCATTCTCAGACAATCAGTCTATCAGTGATTTCTTTTCATTAAGAAAGACAGAGTCTTTACTCACTTATCTCTTTCTAAATTCTGCCATAAGGGATTAAATACTCTAGCCTCTTTTGGAGTCTCACACTGGCTAGTTTTGCAGGATAAACTGCATTCAGGTTGGGTCAGGCACCGAATGGGCCGGGTCTCCAAGGGTTTAGCCTGCCCAGACAAATAAAGATCTGGGTCTTGTTGGGTGGGGTAAGGTTTTGGATTTTACAATAAAAGCCTGCCCAGACCCGGCCCATGACCCGTTGGGTCTTGGGTTGGGTCACAGGTTCGCCGACCCATTTATAACCTGACATAACGGACTTTATATCAGATTTTTCCATCTGATATTTGTTAATTATTGGAAACTAAAGAATATTTGATTTCAGCAAAACAAAAATAAAATAAAAAATAAAAAATAAAATAAAATAAGATGAAAAGAAAAAATAATGAAGAAGACAGAAATAAGAAAAATACCTAAAGGACAGTTGTCTAGACAAAAATGAGCTGAAGATGATGAAGAAAAAAATGAGGAAGATACAGAGACAACTGAGATAAAAATATTGTTAGTGATTAGAATAAAAAATAATAAAATAAAATTGAGGATAAAAATAAAGAAATACCAAGTAAGACTGAGGCGATAAGACGGTGATCTTTGGTGAGAGGTGAATAAGACAGACAAAGATAAAGAAAAATAAAAGAGAAACAGAAAAGAAATGATGATGTGGAAAGGGGTTAAGAAAAAATAGGCCCCCTGGCAGATTCAAGCTTGAAAGTTTAACTTAGAAAATTAACATCCCCCCATGCTTTAAGACAGATATGGCTTGAAGCAACTAATTTTGAATAAAATGAAGTGCCCTAGCAATGGAAATTGCGCCCACCGGTTTAGTAAGAAAATCAGCAAGATTGAGAGCACTTCTAATATAAGATAATTTAATTTTATTAATTTTTATTTCATTTCTAATAAAGTGATATCTAATTTTCATGTGCTTGGTCTTGAAGTTGTTGTGATTAGTTTCATTGTTAGCTAAATCAATTGCACCTTGATTTTCTTCATAAATTTAAGTGGGAATGGAAAAATGAATATTGAAAATATTTTTCAAAACAATCTTGATCCACATAATTCCTTTTACAGCGTCACCAATTGCTTTATGTTCTGCTTCAGTAGTATAGAGAGAAATAGTGTTTTGTTTCTTTGATTTCCAGGACACAACATTATTATTAAATAGAATTAAATAACCAGTTATTGATTTACTAGAATCTTCACAATTTCCCCAGTCAGAATCAGTATAAGCCTTCAGCGTATTTTATTGAGTAGAATTCTTAGACAATTTAAAAGTGAAGTTCTTTGTGTATTTTCAATATTGAAAAACATGAACAGCAGCTTCATAATGATTGATTCCAGGATTATTCAAATATTGAGAAAGAGCCCTAACAGCATAAGTGATATCTGGACGTGATGTGGTGCTTAATTAATTCAAAGACCCAATTAAAGCTCTATAATTCACATTTAAATTTTTATATTCATTTTATTCTGATTGAGTTGCTTTGGTGAGATGAATTTTAGGATTCAGGGGAGTTCTAGACGTAGCAAGATCAGAAAAATTAAATCCATTCAATAATTTTTCAATGTAATTTTCCTGAGAAATTAAATAATGATCAGAATTTTGAATAATTTTCATTCCCAACAAGAAAGAAGCTTCTCCAAGATCTTTTACGTTGAATTTCGATTTAACTTGATTTTTAAAAACATCTGGATCACGTGAGAAAATTGCAATGTCATCTACGTGTAAATAAAGAAAAGTTCCCTGTCTCCAGAATACACATGGTTCAGCAGCACATTGATGAAAACCTATAGAGAAAAGCCATTTAGTGAAAGTTTGATTCCAAGCTTGTGGCGCTTGTTTTAAGCCATACATAGCATTCTTTAATTTTAAAACTTCATTTTCTTTAACAATTACACTAGGAGGAGGTTTCAATAAGATGTGTTCAGACAAAGGAGCGTTGAGAAAAGCACTTTTGATGTCAATTTGATGAAATTTTAGATTGTGATCAAGAGAAAAAGACATGAGAATTCTGAGTGATGTAAGTTTACCAGTTGGAGAAAAAGTTGTGAAATAATCTAGTCCTTCAGTTTGTTTGAAGCCTTGCACGCATAGTCTAGCTTTGTATTCAATGGGCTCATTATCAGAATTCTTCTTGATTTTAAAAACCCACGTACAATTCAGAAAATTACCATCAGGTTTCTTTTGAACAACTTCCCAAACTTCATGTTCTTTCATGTTATTGAGCTATTTTCTTATTGCTTCATTCCAGTAATTAATTGCTTGATGATAAAATTTTGGTTCAACAAAATAAGATTCAACTAAATTTACATTAATAATATTTCCTCTTCTATCATAATTTGAAATGTTCTCAGTTAAAATTTCTCTGTTTATTTCACGTGGAGGTCTAGATTGTATTTCTGGATTTTCTAAATTATTTTCATTTATTTCAGTGTTTTGTTCATGATTTTAATTAATTATTGACGGAGTAATTTGATTATTTTCTTGAATTTGATTATTTTCTTGAATCTTTATGACAAAAGGTTCAATTTCACTTTGTAATTATTTCTTATTCACCCCCAGAAATTGATCCTCTTTGAATTTA
>KN361297.1:0-15424 GCA_000785685.1 Uromyces viciae-fabae
TAACTAGATATCGCTTTTGGAGCAACTGCTGCATAAAATCTATGTCAAGTTCCAGGTCCGATTTGGTATCAGATGGAGCCATGATTGCCAAGGCTGCAGCATTTAAAGAATGAAGGAGTTTTGTCTGAATTGATGGTTGAGGCATTGGGTTAAGCAGTTATAATGGGAAGTTGTTTTGTGAGTGAACTCAGTGGATGATGTGATGTGGTCGAGTAAATTTGGTAGTTGAGGAGGGATGGATGTGGTGTGATAAGTGTGGATTATTTCAAAAAAACCCACTTATTTTGAATTTTCTGGTTTGGCTCAAAAAACAATGTTTTTATGAAAAACTGCATTTCAAAAAATACCTCAGTTGGGTCAAGATTTTTTGAAAAACTCAAAATTAAAAAGTCGGGTTTGATCCAAAAAAACGGTCGTGTTTGTAATGTCTGGTTTGGTGATATTTGACACCCCCTAATAGTTTTTCCCATAAATATTGTATACAATAGTTTCCAGAAGGAAACCATTTTATACAATATTTTATTGTGGACAAAATAACTTATATGATACTTTGTCCACAATAAATTATTGCATATGATAGTTTCCACAAGGAAACTATAGTATACAATAAATAACATCCAAAAAAAAAAAAATTGAACAAGAAACAAAAACATAAGAAAAACACCACAACAAAAGAAACAAACAAAACAAGGGGAACAAACAAAAAAACCAAAACAACAACAAATAAATACAAAGAGAAATAAATAAATACAAAAGAAAAAAAAGAAGAAGAAAAATAGAAAAGGAAGAAAATAAAGAAAATAAAGAAAATAAAGAAAATAAAGAAAATAAAGAAAAGAAAAGAATAAAGAATAAAAAATAGACCAAAGCAGCAACAAAAAGAAAAAAGAAAAAAACAAAAGAAAAAGAAAAAGAAAAAGAAAAATAAAAGAAAAATGCAAATAAAGAAAAGAAAAAGAATCAAAAATATACCAAAGTAACAACAAAATTAAATAATAAAAAAACAAAAAGATAAAGAACAATAACAAAACAAACAAACCAGAAAAAAAGAGACCAAAGTAACAACAAAAAGATATAAGAAAAAAACAAAAAACAAAAAAAAAAAAGAAAGAAAAAAGAAAAAAGAAAAAGAAAAAGAAAAAAAAAGAAAAAAACAAAAAAAAAATAACAAAAACACCAAGAGAACAAAAGAGAAAAACAGAACTACAAAAAAAAAAAAAAAAAAAATGAAAAAAAAGAATAAATAAAAATAGGGGGTCAGTTTTCACACCACCCAAAACCTGTTGCGCACCCCTTTTTGGACGTCAGGAGGCCGTCACACCTTTTTTGATTTTTTTAAATAGTTTTTAAAAATAATTTGAGGTGTTCTAAAGTCACCAAATTTTTTTTCCAGCATTCTGAACCCCCCTCCTTCATTTTATGAGCTTTTTATCTCCAAAAAAGAAACTTGAAGTACTCCATATTTGGGGAGTACACAAAATAAAAAAATGAATAAATAAAATGGTTAATGCGGGAAATATGGGCTAAAAATTTTATCACATGTACTTCAATCCTATTGGAATATGGGATAAAAATGTTTTTCACGGAGAAGCAAAAAAATATATTTTACATTTACTTTTGCAAAAACTGGTGCATGTACCAAAATTTTGCAAAAGTAAACGTAAAACATATTTTTTTTGCTTCCTCATGGATAAATTTTTTATCACATATTCCAATAAGGTTGAAATACATGTGGAAAAATTTTAGGCTATGATTCACGCATTAACCATTTTTTTTTTTTTTTGATTTTATGTACTCCCTAAATATGGTGTACTTTAAAAAATATTTAAAAAATTCAAAAAGCGCTTGACGGCCTCCTGACGTCAAAAGGCGGTGCGCGCCAGGTTTTGGGTGGTGCGAAAAACGACCCCCTAAAAATAAATAAAATAAAATAAAAACAATAAGACTACAATAAAACAAAAATAACAAGAAAAAAAAATACCAAAAAATAACTTAATATAATAACATAAATAAATATTTCAAAAGACTTATACACTCACACTCAACTCAAGTCATATTTCAAAAGACTTATGCCCAACAATGGCACTCACAATTTTAAAAGACAAAATATAAGATAATATTAATGAAAATTAAAAATCAAAAGAGCTGAAAGACCAGTAAGATATTGAGATGAGATTCTATATTAAATAAAATAAAAAAAAGAAAAGGAAATAAGAGATAAAGAAATCTATTTTTTATTTTTATTATACAAAGAGAGGCCCTCTTGGACATGATCTTTTCAAAGAGGAAAATATTGTCTGAGAGCTTTTGGGAATTCAACAAGTGGAGGGGAAATAGAGGGGCTTCAGGAATGACAAGAACCCAAGGATTAGAGTTGACAAATAACAGATGCAAAAAAGATTTATAGGGATCAGGGGCGGAATTAAAGGGGACATATGTATTACAAACATTTAAAGCAAAGAAATATGTTTCAGCTGAAAGCTGACCAATGTCAATCTTAGACAGCCAACAGTGTTTATGTATAGAATTACCATGTGGTTGAAGGTTACTCTTTATCCATTCAAAATCTTTGACTCCACCAACAATTTTAAGGAAACTGGACTGTTCTTTTGCAAGACATTCCACCATACTAATTCTGACCTGATGAAAAAGATTTTGATCACCAAATATTGCCTGAGCAATGCAGCAAAATCCACAGTTTCCGTCATCTGCTGGGTCAAAAATTGATTCAACCAAATCCTTAAGAGCTCTAGGTATTTGTTTCAATAAACCTGTAAAAAGAAACAATCAACAAAAAAAAAATCATTACAATATCGATTACACCACATCAAAACAAAAAAACACTGATGTTTAAAGAATTTACAACTGGTGGGGCCTCCATCAAGGGTAATTCTTCCTGTTCTTCATCATTGGACAATGAACAAGTCAAGAATTTTTTTCCTGACTATTTCCGCTCAGATGATTCTGAATCCTCCAAACTGGAACTTTCAACCTGTCAATCAATCCAACAATCAATAAAATATCATTAAGTATCAACATCAATCAATCAAAATCAGACATCAATGAGGGGTATTGACTTACTTAAAGTCTTTTAACGGCTTTAGTTATGTTACAAAAAAAGCCTCAGGTATCATAACATATTGTAATGTTGCACTGTTGCCAGAATATCACAGCATATATTTCACCATTTCACAGAAATTCCCACAGAATTTCCACAAATTTCATCTCATGGCACTTTCCGTGGATTTGGGTTTTGTTTGCCATTTCGCGGCAAGTGCTTTTTTTTTGTTGTTCTTGGATTTTTTTTTTTTGTTTCCTCAGACAACCTTCAAAGGGGCAGCAACAAAAATAAGACATTTTGGAAGCTTTTGCCGGATCTTTATTTTTTTTGAATGATTCACTTGCAATATTTCAGATATGAGCATACAACACTAGATTGGTCCATTGAACAAGAGAGAAAAAATAAGCCAGATACAAGATACAAGAAGCAGTTTTTTTACTAGCAATTACAAATTGAAGAGAACCCGCAAAGAAAAAGGAAAAATGGAACTTCTCATGAAACTGCAATCGATACTCAACTAAACAATGAAAAAATGGGCACATTAGGACAAGTTTGCTGAAAATTGGACCCAATCCAGAAAAAGTAGCCAAATGATGCACAGAGCAATTTAAATTTGTCCCTAAATGATTATGCAAGATGCGCCTCTGTGTCCACGGCACTGTAGTAGCATGACATCTGGTGATCTAATTTATTAGGGCTGGCAGATAGATTGACAGAGGTAGCGTTTGATGGACTTCGTTGCAACGATTTATCATCAGTGCGCCGCGGGATATGATCTGGTTTGATGAGAAAAGCTAATTTGAGCTTTCTGGCAACGCGATGGAGGCGACACGAACCTTGCACGTCATCAACGTCCTCCAAAGTTGTACTGGAAGTGTCCTGGTTGTAATGTAGCGGAAAAAAAGGGGGAGGTGATTGATCGGTTTCGCGGGTTTGAATCACGATGTCATTTGGGGATGTGGGGATTTTGGTGTAACTCGATTCAAGACTGTTGTTAAGAGTGGTGGCTTCAGACAAAGATGGTGAGGCTTGAGTGTCACTCGTGCTGGGCTGCTTTTGGATACAGAAACATAGCATTCGGCGAGAGCTAGGAGGAGGCGTTAGGTGAATGGTTTGAATTGAAGAGATTCCTAATGCCGAATGAATGGCTTCCACGTCAATTTGGGGGTAAAGGAAGTAAGCAGCTTGCTCCTCAGGATCCAAGCAGGCTTCTTGCAAGTTTGCGTGTCGTCGGTGCAAAGCAAAGCGATAAGGCGTGGTAGTAGCCGCGGCCTTCCCGGTGAAATTTCGCACACATCGCTCGTAGCGGGGATCCGCAAAATTGAGCTTCATGAAATCCAACTCTTGGTTTCTGTAAGAGCTCAAGGGTTGTGGCAAAGAAGCTAACCAAGCTTGCTTGCGCAATGGCACGGAATCGATGATCCGACGATGCTCTGATGAGTGATTATGAGGGTTTGAACGCTTCGTCCAAGGTGCACCAGGATATGGTGCTTCGCAGTCAGTAAGGAGAATTCGCATTACTGTGGATTTGATATCCTCGGCAAGACGCTCGCTGGCATCCAAAACTATGTCAACCAGACCATACTCACAAGCCTTCCTTGCACTCAAAGGAAGAAGGCCGCAAGTGAGCGCTGCTGCCTTTTCTTCACCCGCTCGAGCATACCAAGTGAGGGTATGGTATTCAGATCCATATAGCCCAACAGCACGCTGATAGCGCAATTTCCGATAGATCGAAGAAACAAAATTAGACGAAGGAACATCCTGCAATTCTTGTGAATGGGTGAGCTTACGTAGTGGGGGTTAATAACCGCATTTTCTGCACAAAGAACAAAGTCGCAGCAGGTAGCCAAAGCAAATCCGCCTGCGTCATTCTCAACAATTCAAGTTAGTGGATGGTTTGTATAAAACAAGTGAATGGGAAGTATACAGACCAGCTGCAGCGTTCCCACGAATGGCAGCAAACGTCACAATGCACCGGGCCTCAAGGAGAGCCTGAACGCAGTCATTGATCGCATTGATATTATTCCAGCTTTCCTGACCAAGATTTGTGGAGCAAACACCTAAATGAATCCCGTTGTTCCAATAGTCACCTCCCATCAGTACAAGGGCAGAAACGTCTGAGCGACCAACAACTTCATTTATTGCTGCTAGCAGTTGTTGGCATTGATTTGTTGAAGCGGCTCCGTTGTAAAAACTAAATTGCGCAAGCAAAAATGTTCAGAATGTCGCAAACCCAAAAAGATGTAGTGGAGAGGTGAAAACAGCCTACTTCGAGTATACATAAGCCGTCTTGAAAGCACCGTGAAAGTCGTCGTATTCAATCCAAACTTCCTGGAATGTCCCGGGTACTTTATTAAACCCGGCCAGCGTCAATCTGGGAATAGTATCGAAATTAATACGTAGCGATAAAGCAGGTATCGACTTGAGCCCAACAATAGCTGGAAGTTTGGCGGGAAGAAGAGATTGGTTTTTGGGCTTGAGTCTGCGAATATGCGTAATCCATACACCTTTTCCGTCAGCTGTTGAGATCAAGACGGCGCCGTCTCTCTGTCCGACTATTTCACCTGCTTGGGCAGTGGGGATGGTAATAGGATTGTCTTCGATCACGCCGCCGTAAAGGTAAACATTCGTTTCAAACAAAATGTCGGTTTGTACTCCAGGTTGAGAATCAGAAGCACGTAAGCGCCGAGATATCAAGGCAGCTGAATCGGTTTTAGGGTTCCAAGCGCGTTGGGTTGGTTTAAGTAATGGTCGAGGGTGAGTCTTTCCTCCCAGGAATTCTTGTTGTTGAGTAACTGATTTGGCTTGCCATTGAGGATCAGTGGCGAGACCGGGTCGAATAGAGTTAACAGAGGAAGATGCCGCGATCAAGAGTAAGCGATCAATAGCAGTGAGACAAGCTGCCACGGCGGCTTTCGTCACTGGTCCCCGATACAAAGACGCTTTGGTCCATGACTTTGCCCCATCAAGTATTAGGGGAAACTGATCCCAAGCCCAGACAGGGCCAGCATCAAACTTTAAGGCAATGCGAGGCGAACCAGAGTAAGCTGTAACAGTGGTGATAAGGGATAATGTGGATGAATACTTTGGAACATACCTCTTCGATGGCTTCAAGTACTGTGACCCCCCAATGACTCCTTCCCTGACCACTAGCCACATATTGATTGGTGGATATTGTTTCTAGCGCTTTTAGCGCATTAGGCTCCGAGCCGTCGTCTCCGAGTAAAACCCAGTCGATTGCGGATGGTCCGGCATCTCCCGGGGGACCAGGCTGAATTGATGAAGAGAAATGTGAGCACACCACGCTCCGAAACTTTTCGAGTAAAGCTTACGTGAATGATCCAGGTTAGATAATTTTCATATACTTCCGCAGGGACCTTCTTGGTGAGGAATGGGCAAATGATAAGATCGGGCTAAAGCGAAATTTGAGGTGAGTCCCTAAAAAAACCATCCAGCTGCAATAAATGTCAAGAACTGATGGCACGTACCATGGCCATCTTAGCCGCCTCAATCATAAGATCTGAGGATATGGACAGTTCAATCGTTACATGATGACCGCGGTCCTTCAGGACGAGATACAATCTTTGGGATAAGCTATTGTGAGCTGTGCAGAGAAAGAGGATCTTCAAAGAGCGGCCAGGAGGTGTTGAGCAGGCCATAAGTTATTGTAGGATATATAATTTGAAAAGGCAAAGGGCGGAATGAAAATTTAAACGTTGATGTACTAATCGAACTCAGGGGAGAAGTGAATGAAGGTAGCCCCTGAAATTTCGTTGTGTTAGACGGTTTGATAATAAAGGGCCAGTCGATCACTGACACGACAGTGGAAAAGTATTGTTCGATAATGGCATGTACGTGGAGGGATATATTGCTAAGAGATGGACGCGAAAGTGAAAGGCAGTGAAGATCTGCGAGACGTTGTTGGGAAAAAACCCCTTCGCTTAACTAACAAACAAGTTGAGCCAAGGCACAAAACCAGGAATGAATGAATTTATCGGCTGTGGATGCCCGAAATGATACTCGGCCGGACGCTAGAACGAATCAAATGATCAATTCCTTTCGGGGTAAATTACTAGTCTACTTGGTGTGAAGTTAATGACAGTGATGAGCAGCAGATTAAAAGGACTGGAGAGCCACATAAAGCCTCGATGGTGGCATATGTATGTGCGGCGATCCCACGCATCTAGCCCGTATAAGCTTATGTGACAAGTCGGATGAAAAATGCCATGCTACGCTATGGGCAGAAATGGCTGTACAGCAGTCCTGAATCCTAGGTCTTACTTGAATAATCGCCCTTCCCTTTGCCATCTAGTTTCAACTGGCAACAGTTGGTGTCAACAATTTTTGGCGGGAGCGTGGATCAGAAGGAATGCACTCCAAAATAAAGATTGCCTCATGGCCATTGAGCCTCATTCAGCACACAACACAGTTGTAAGGGGTGTGATTGCTGGGACTTGTGTTGTATAGCACATCGTGCTAGTGTCATTTGGTGGGGGCCTCATTTACTCACACTCGCTACTCGCTGCGCCAGCCCTCTAGGACTATATGAATTCCATATTTGAAACAGCAGTCGATGTGCTCAGACGTTATGTCTCTGGGGTGAGCTCTTTGATCAAGGACCCAGCTGGCGGCATCTGCAAGCATTATTCAGAGATTTGCGCATGCACTCTATGCGCTCTCCCCCGCGCTTCTTAGGCCATTCGCTGACAGCGCGGCACGACAATACATATTTACACGTCAAGACAATCTTTGATTTCCGCCATGTATTCTTATATTTACTGATTTGTTATCACTGCTGGGCTCACGAGTCTGGATACGCATAATACACATCATGGCACTGCACAGTACGTGCACCAATTCTTTTCTAGAGTGGTCTGTGCGTGCAGGCACCCCGATATTTACCGATATGTACAGCCTGTACCAAAAAGGTTGTCCAGGGCCGCGAGCCCGGGACTTCCCAGCTTCCCCGATTTTCCACCCAAAACCGCCACCGCAAAACCGCCACGGGCTATACAGCTCGCCAATACAGCTCCGCCCGCCCGCGCAGCCCGCAGCCCCTGCCCCCTCAAACCCCCCAATTCCTATCAAATTCTATTCCACCGGTTTTTTTTTTCTCGCTCAGTTTCTCACCGAAACTTTTTTTTTTTTTTTGGCTTTCTCCCCACCACCCTCAGACCCAGCCACCACCCCGATGCATGTCCTGTTGGATCATACCTTGGATTGATTAAATCAATTGTACGTACATTTTTTTCTTGTATTTTTTCTTTTTCTTTATTTTGATGTCATTTTTGTATCTTCCTCAACAGTCCTTTCACCCACAGCTCCGATACTCTTATTCTTGGCTCAAAAATTAGATGAATTCCTCACAATAAAACGTACGTCCATTTTTTTCCTGTTTTTTTTTTAAATTTTTTTCATCTTTTCTACCTTTTTTTTATTAGACCCTTGGACGCTCACATCTCTCAATCACCGCTAGCTTGCTTAAATTTTTGTTGCATTGTTCAAAATAATATGTATGTACCAATTTTTTTTCTGTTTCTTTTTGGTTTTTTTGCTCATTTTGACTCTATCTTTCCCCCTCAGTTCTCTAACTCAAAGCACCAATATAATTTGGTTGGATTGCTCAAAACCAGGTATAGTATTGTTTTTTTCCTGATCTTTTTAGGTCTATTGTTCATTTGTGATGTTTTTTAATTCATTTTTTTGGGCTTCCTTGGTAGTTCTCTCACCCATTGCACTAATAACCTCTTTTTTCTGCTTAGTATTTGGTTGGTTTGATCAAAATCAAACGTACGTACCTGTTTCTTCTATATTTTTTTTTTCTGTTTTCTTTCTTTTTTAATTCATTTTTTTGGGTTTCCTGGTAGTTCTCTCACCCACCGCACCAATAGCATCATTTTCTCCCTTAATATTGGTTGGTTTGCTCAAATTCAAACGTATGTACCGGTTTCTTTGATTTTTTTGATTATGTTTTCTTCAGGACATTGATTACATGCTTACTCTCTTCTTTTTTATGCTGATGATCCCGATTCGAGGCTCAATGGCTTTCAAAAAATATGATCCACAAGTGAAGGCAATAGTGGTGAAGCTGTTGATGCAAGGTTCCAGTCCTGGAGATGTTAATAGGATCATCAACATGAATGTTTCAACACGTTCGATGCGCCGATGGCGGTCTCTATTCTTGACCACTCGCAAGGTCGTACGCAACCCAGATTTGTATGAGAAACACGGTGCTCCACTCAAGGTTTCAACAGAAGAAAGGGAGTTTATACTCAACATCTTGAAGCATGAACCGTGCCTGTATCTGGATGAGAACCAGGCACATGTAGAGGCTATGACTGGCATAAGCCACCCCAGAATGACATTACATCACGAGCTAATCAACAGAAGGCACATTTTGCTCAAGGTAGCTTGGACCGTTGATCCTGGCCAATGCCCTTTCAAGCGGGCCAATTTCATAGGTAAGGTGGCGCTCAAGGTAGCTTGGACTGTTGATCCTGGCCAATGCCCTTTCAAGCGGGCCAATTTCATAGGTAAGGTGGCTGATATGCCATCTGAGTATCTGGTGTTTCTTGGTAAGTCCTTGATGTCTTATATTCTTATTTTTTTCACAGAAACCAACTAATCTCCCCCCTTGCTTTAATATAGATGAATGTGCAGTTACTGCTAAGGACCAAAATCGTCGATATGGAAGGGCACATATTGGTTCTCGTACTGCATGTGTGCCA
This sequence comes from Uromyces viciae-fabae, assembly GCA_000785685.1. NCBI lineage: Eukaryota > Fungi > Basidiomycota > Pucciniomycetes > Pucciniales > Pucciniaceae > Uromyces > Uromyces viciae-fabae. Next base: position 9,790 of record KN361297.1, read on the forward strand.
CGCGCCAATGCAACCATACTCTGGAGTGTACTTCCGGCAGTTTCTTTGGATGGTGTTGTTGCGATAATGGCACAAGAAGGTTCGATTAACCGCATGGACTTTGAGTACTTTTTAGAGGTCATGCTGGTGAGTCACGTGATTAGATCTGTTTAATTCATGAAGATGCTGATATCCTACTGGGTAGCTGCCATGTATGAACTCTTTCCCAGACAACAATAGCGTGTTGATTATGGATAACACCAAGATCCATCATGGCGGCCGCATTGATGAGCTGTGTGCCAATAGGAATATCCTCTGCATTCATCTGCCTCCCTACTCTCCGGACTTCAACCCCATCGAAAAGGTGTTCTCAGTATTGAAGTCTCACATCAAAAGGGACCAGATTCTCACAGGGACCGAAGACGACGGTGAAATTATCAAGGAATATTTACCAGGTTTGGTCACACCGGCGCTAATGCCCAAGCTCTTCTCCGGAAGCGGTTATCCATAAAGGCAAATTTTTATCTAATCCTTGATTCCATACATATGCTGTGTCATGGGAAAGATTGAATCGGAAAAAATAAAAAATAAAATACATAAATAAAAAAATATAAAATAATAATAATAAAATAAAATAAAATAGAATAAAGATATAAAATAAAATTAAGACAAATAAGAAATAAAATAAAAAACAAAATAAAATAAAATAAAGTATAACAGGAAGATAAATAAGGATAGAAAATAGCTAGGGAAAAATAGACCAATAAAAGCAAAACAAAACCATGTATATACATATATATGAAAAAATAAGCAAAATTCTGACACTTATTTATATTATTTTGTCTGATGGATATACTTTTCCCCCTCCCTCCATTTTTTATTTTTTCGTTACTTGAGATGATATACTACTCTGTTTTTTATTTGCTTACTTGAGATGAGATATTACTCTGATTTTTCAGTATGACTCAACTGGTTGTTTTTATGAAATTTAATTTTGGCTCACTCGCTAGCTCAAAGACCTAACTTATAACGAATGAGATATCCATTGTCCCAAATTTTTGCCCACTCAAAGACCATTTTGCTTGCTCAAAGTCCGAGTTTATAAAATAATGAATGAAAGCATGAAAGCATTTCTTGGACTTGGAAATAATTTATTGTATTGCAATAATCACAATAAGATTGAATAATCATAAGTCATGCAATCTTTGAACAGATATGAGAAGGATAACCAGTTGAAATTCAAATGAATGAAAAATGATAAACAGAATAAAGTCATATGATTGTTTAAGTCATATAGCGTTTTGCGTGATCATCGTCAAAATATGAAAAGTGAGAAAGAAAAAGACAAAGGAGAACATTGATGGAAAGATTTTGATAGGAAAAAAGCATATTAAATAGATAAGGATCATCTGGGACATAATCAATACTCAGTGGGGGGAGGGGGTTGAACTACCGTGTTTACCCAGTCCTAACTGTGTTGCCCCCAAGGATAACTGGAGGGCTGGGCCAGCCAGAAAGCCCAGCGAGATGAGCTCAGCTTTAGGGGTGGCCAAGAAGAATTTCCAATGCGTGATGGTGTGGCGCTGCACCACCCCCCGCGTGATCAAATCATTAGAGCCGATGTTACAATACTGGAGTAAATCTTCCATGGATAGTTGATGGAACGGACCCACTGGGGGGGACAAATGGGCGAAAGATCCCTGTGATGTTTTGCGTACCGGAGAAGTGCTAGGGTAGCCACAAGAAAATATCTTGGAGAGGGCTTCACACTTCGGGTCGCCTGTTGGTGATTGTTGCAATTTCCTTACCAGAGAATGATCCCGGCTCCTAAACAAGGCCCTTCTGAAGGAACGATCAGGAGAGGCAATGACTTGGATCTCCGGGCTGACGGCCCCTGATCCATAATCCTTGCTATTGGGGTTGGATGCAGACACAGAACCGTCTGAAATCACCTCGACATCTGTGATGAGTGGCTGAATGGGATGCGTTGTGGTGCCATGTTTTGTCAGATCTGCAGGCCATTGGATGATCTTGTCAATGAGATCCTCGTGCGCTACTTGTTGGGATTCTTGAGTTGGTAAGCCCTGTCATGCATCTTGAGTGGGTAAGACAGGAGGAACAACCTCCAAAGAAGGGTTTACGGGGAGGGATACTGGGATGACTGGTGGGGTGATAACTGTGGTAGAGTTCTTCAGATCTTTTTATCTAGGACTGGTTAGACTTCGTTGTTCCCAAACAAAGAGCGATGTTTTTGGCGGATTATCCAAATCTACGCCTGGGGCCCAAGTCCAGAGTCAATCATTCGAAACTCGCAGTACTGTGCCATTGTTACTAGGCGATTCAAGGAATAATGCCTCTGATGGACGTACCCCAGAGGCGTTGGCCAGCTTAGACCTCAGTTGCATCACCATTATGCCGATTTTGCCTGAAGAAGTATCCGCCTTTGGCTTTGGGGCCAAAAATTGAACGTCATCTATGAGTGAGAGTTTTAAGTGAGAACAAATTCATAGGACATACATTGAGTTGTTGCCTAGCCATTAAGCGCTCCAATGTGTTGGAATTGGAGTTTGATTTTTCTTATTTTATTTTATTTTATTTTAATTTAATTTGATCTTATTTTATCTGTTTCTTTATTTTATTCCTTTTTATTATTTTATTTCTTCATTTTTACTTTTTCCACATTTCACATCCATTTCATCAATATTTCACACTTTTACTTCCACATCATCACTTTTTCTACGCTTTTTATTATTACTCACTCTCAAGACTCATCTCAACAAGGAATCTAGTGCAACTGCCTCTTATAAAGGCCTCTCTTGGTATTTAATCTCAAATTTTATTTCTTAATTATTTATTTCTATTTTTACTAATTTTTATTTTTATTTTAGTTTTGCACTACACTTGTTCTTCTTCTTCTTCTTATCTCTAGTCATCTTTATCTTGCTGTTGCCCTTTTTAGGTATTTCTTCCTTTTCATCATTCTTTATTAGTTGTTGTTCATTGAAATCAAAATCCTTTTTAGACTGAAATTCTACAGATTTCCAGTCAATATCTGATATCGCTATAATATTCCGAACGATATCTGGATAAAAACCACACCGTAGTCTAGTCGCTAGCGATTTACATCTCGGAAAATCCGCCTAATTGTGTTTATCCTCCGAACAAACATACGTTCGAATACACCTTGCTCAAGGATTTTCCTTCTTTTATCGTCGCTACTAGGGCAACAGAACTTCTCACTCTAGTAGGGCAACAGAACTTCACACTCATCTTGTTACATCTAATCATAATCATTTTTTTTACATAAAATTTTACAAATATGTCTGAATCTGATGAAAAGTCTAATATACCTAAACTCAATGACAATAATTTTCCTCAATGGCTATCAAGAATGAAAGCTCATCTCAAGGCAAAAGAAATTTTACAAGTCTGTCTCAAAACTCAACCTGAAGAACTCTCTGCTGCTGCTAGGTCCTCTGATGATAAGAAGAGGGCTCAAGCTGTGGATGTAATCATGAGACATCTAGGAGAATCTGCCTTTGATGCTGTTATCACCCCTGACATTGATGAAGACCCCTTTCTTATTTGGTCCAAAATTAATGATAGATATGCCTCAAAATCCTTCAACAACCGTGGAAGACTTTGGTTAAAATTTATGAGATTAGAATTTAAACAAGACTTAAAGATTTATATTAATGAGTGTAGAAAAATGATGACTGATATTGCTGTTGTTCAACTTGGAGTTCCTGATGATATATTATGTTATACTATTTTATCCAAACTATCATCTGATATGTGGAATGTTGTAGATTCCATGATTATGAATGAAGAAATCATCAAGGATCCTGAAGCAACTTTAAATAAACTACAAGAAATTGTCTATCTTGAAGAGTCTAGAATCAACAAAACTGAAACTAAGAATATTCCTACTGAATCCAATCCTGCTACTGCTTTGTATGAGAATCATAATGAAAAGAAAAAGTCCAATAACAATAAGAGAAGAGTCCAAAATCCTTGTAAACCTGGCTGGCATAATCCTAAAGCACTTCATCCTGAGTATAATTGCTGGTTACTTCATCCTGAAACACGTCCAAAACCTGCCAATGATCAACCCAGCTCTCATCTCACTGCTCCTAACTTCATCCTGAGTCTAATTGCTGGTTACTTCATCCTGAAACACGTCCAAAACCTGCCAATGATCAACCCAGCTCTGAAATCATATTGCTGAAGCTGATCCTCCAACACTTTTATTGGCTAGTTCTGACGTGATGAAACCTACTGTATTAGATTCTGGAGCTAGTCATCACATGATCAATTTCAAGGAATGTTTTTCTCAATTGACTCCTGTTCACTTAAATATCAACACTGGCAACAAAAACAATACTCTCATTGCTACTGGAAAAGGAACTGTCTTATTGAAAAATCATCTTGGAAAACAACTTACTCTTGAAAATGCACTTTATGTTCCTGGACTCACTAGATCACTTATTTCTTTATCCAATCTTTGAAACAATCAAATAATAATCACCAAATCTGGTAACAAAGGGCATGCCCTTGTTAAAATTGATAACTGTTTTTACTTGTCTGGAAAAATCTCTAACAATCTTCTTGAGCTTTCTGATATCTCTTTTGGTGAAATGAATTCTGCTTTTAGTTATTTGTCTTCTTGTTCCCCTGATTCGTGGCATTTGAGACTAGGACATCCCAGTGATAAGTATCTCAAACAAATTATTCCTGGAATGAACTCAACCTCAGCCTGTGAAACTTGTTCACTCTGTAAGATGACTAAGCAATCATTCTCAAATCAGTTTGAAAAGTCTGAAGATCTTCTTGAAGTCATAAACTTGGATCTAGTTGGCCCTTTTTCTGTTCAATCAACTGGTGGTGCACTTTACTTTCTTACAATTGTTGATCAATTTTCTAGATACAAAACTGTGAAATTTCTTAAGCAAAAATCAGACACTTTTGAAAAATTTATGGAATTTAAAAATCTTGCTGAAAATCAAACAAAAAGACTCATCAAGAAAATTGTTTCTGACGGTGGTGGTGAATTCTGTAATTCAATTTTCAACAATATGAATATTCAAAATGGCATTAATCACGTTATTTCTCCACCTTACACGCCTCAACACAATCCCTTTGCTGAAAGATCAAATAGAACTATTTTAGATAAAGCTAGATGTCTTCTTCATCAATCTCATTTACCTTTCAAATACTGGGCAGAAGCTGTTAACACTGCAACAGATTTAATAAATATTTTACCCTCAAAAACTGGTGACGGAGTTCCTTATGAAATTTGGTTCAAAAAGAAAGCTAGAATTGATAATCCGAGGCCATTTGGTTGTTTAAGCTATATTTTTACGCAAAAAGACTTCAGATCAAATCTTCAAACTACAGCTGAAAAAGGCATTATGCTTGGTTATGTCAATGATTTTTCCTGTTACAAAATTTTGAAATTCTGTTAACACTGCAACAGATTTAATAAATCTTTTACCCTCAAAAACTGGTGACAGAGTTCCTTATGAAATTTGGTTCAAAAAGAAAGCTAGAATTGATAATCTGGGGCCATTTGGTTGTTTAGGCTATATTTTTACGCAAAAAGACTTCAGATCAAAGCTTCAAACTACAGCTGAAAAAGGCATTATGCTTGGTTATG
>JNCO01001435.1:0-22419 GCA_000785685.1 Uromyces viciae-fabae
TAAAATATAGAAAATTATTATTAATTTTATTTTTATATTTATTTTATTTTAATTTATTTTATTTCTTCATTTTTAATTTATTTTATTTTATTTTATTTTTCATTTATATCACAAAGCTATCACATCACTTTCACCAATTATCTACACATCATCAAATCTCTGTTATTATTGTTATTTTTCCTTATCAGCTCTGTCTCTCATACAAGGAATCAGGTACAATAGCTATAATTAGTAGCAATCTTGGTATTTCATCTCATTTATTTTTATCTTATTTTTATTATCTTCAATAACTAACTTAAAATTTTTTCTAGTCTTTGTAACTCACTTGTTTACTTCTATCTAGCTGGTCATTATCTTTTAGCTATTTTTGCTACCCTTTTTAGGTTTTTATATTTTTCATTGTTTTGTTCATTTTTATGATTCTTATATTTTTATTTTTACTGAAATTAATCTTTTTAGTCCAAAATATCAACAAATAAGTGGGAAAAAAAACCATTAAATTTTCTAGCCAGAGCAACAGTGGACAAATGGTGGTAACGGTAACACCTTTATCTGGTAACAAATTTAGTTACATTACAAAAAATGCCTCAGGTATTGTAACTTTGCACCGTTTTCAGAAGTAGATGACCCAGAAAACCAGATCCAACTGTAAGTCTAACTTCTTTCACATATAAGTTACAGAGTTAAATTCAGCTGACAATTTGACCTTCCAAATCAGATTACAGGAAGATTCAATTAAATCTGTGGACAATGATGGCAAAGCTGTGGTAGAACATCATGTCAACCCTGCTCTAGCTTCTGATTTAATTGCAGATGAAGAAATGGAAACAGAGGACATAGAAGGTTGGAGTGACAAAGAGGAGTATGACCTCTACACTTCTCAATCATGCAAGGAGACCCTGGGAAAGGTGAGCCTTTTACTCATCCCAATATCCAAAGGGGGCCCTTAAATCCACTACCAAAAATCCTTAAATTCACTACTTTTTTGGCGGGTTTTGCAAAACCCGCCAATTTTCAGGCCTGTTTTTCAAAACCCGCCAAAAAATAGTGCCAAAAAAAGTCCTGAATTTATTTTGGCGGGTTTTGTTATTCCTGCCAAAATATTTGGTGGTTGTGTGGATACCCGCCAATGATTCTTGGCGGGTTTGAACAAACCCACCCTTCTTTTTTTTTTTTTATTGGCTAATTGGTGGCTTTTTGTTGACCCGCCAAAAATCTCAAATTTTTTTTTTTATAGATTTTTGGCAGATGTGGAAATTCCTGCCAAATTATTTGGCGGGTCTCCCGATTCCCACCATGAAAAAAAAAGACATATTTGGCGGGTTTTTTGATTCCTGCCAAAAATTCAGGCGGGTTTCAGGAAACCTGCCAATTATTTTGGCGGGAACCCAAAAACCCGGCCATTATTTTGGCGGGAATATTAAAAACCCACCAAAAAAAAAAAAAAAAAAATTGGCGGGGATACAAAAAATAAAAAACAAAAAATAAAACAACAAAATACACAAAATCAAAAATAAAACAACAAAATACAAAAAATAAAAAACAAAAAATAAAACAACAAAATACACAAAATCAAAAATAAAACAACAAAATACAAAGAACAAAAAATAAAAAATAAAACAACAAAATACACAAAATCAAAAATAAAACAACAAAATACAAAAAATAAAAAACAAAAAATAAAACAACAAAATACACAAAATCAAAAATAAAACAGAGGATAAAAAATGAAAAATAAAACAGAGAGTAAAAAATTAAAAATAAATAAAATAAATGAAATATGGAAGTAAAAATAGAAAAAAAAAACTGAAACAATGAAAAGTAACAATACTTAATGAAAGAATAAAAAAGAAATAAATAAAAAAAAACAATACACAATAAAACATAAAGAATGAAAAAATGAAAAGTAAAGTACAAAAAATAATGAATGAAACAGAGAATAAAAAATGAAATAAATGAAATAACATAATTAACATGAAATAATATCATTAAAATAAAATAATATAATAAAAAGAAACATTCATTAATGAACACTCAGCTCACAAGAAAACTTATCCATGTTTTGGTTCATCTTGATAAAGTGGAAACTAAAGGTGTATTTCAGCCAAAATAAACAAAACAAAAAATGATAATGAAAAATAAAAATAGAATACGAGATAAGAGAGGATGAGAAGATTTAGTACCTAAAGGACAAGTTCTGATAGAATAAAAAAATAAAATAAAATTCTCTGTTGATTATTATGACTGAACTAAAAATGAAATAAATAAAAAAATAAAAATAAGAAATAAAGTAATTAATGTTTTAAATGTTTTAAAAATAAATACCAATGGTTTGAATAAATTTGATCCAATGTATGGACTGGTGCTAAAGTTGTTTTGTTTTTAAAATTCTGAAATAGAGTGAAAAAAATAATAAAGACATAAAAAATAAAAAAAATGAAATAAAAGTTTAAGTGATGTGTCTTGAAAGTATGAGCTTGATTAAGATAAGATAATTGAAATACCAGTGTCTTATATTCAGGACTCTTGATCTTGCTTGTCTTGTTGGACTTGGTCTGAGTTGATTTGAGAAGATAAAAAATAAAAGTGAAAAAAAATATTTCTAAGTAGAGTTTGACCCAGAATATTCAAGATTAAGCCCTCTGGCTAAAATAAATAAAATCTTGAGTAGCTTGAATTCTAACACATCTCACGTTGCATTTTGGATGCCTCCCTCATTGGTAAGAATAGGCTTTTTAAACAATATTAAATTTTCTAAATAGTAAAGAAACAGTAAAGAAATGAGGTAAAAGAAAAAACAGGACAGATAACAGAACAAAGAAACAATACTATATACTTTTGTTTATTTTTTTTATTTTTTGATAAGAGATATAAGAAAAAACTCAGGAACTATACAATTTTTTTTTTCATTTTTTTTTTTTTTTGATAAGAGATATAAGAAAAAATAAAGAACAGAACAACAGAATGAAGAAATATACTATTTACTTTTTTTATAATTACAAATGTTTAAGACTATCAAACACCTCAATACCCGCAGCTACTTTTTCCCTCCATGGTAGACTCTTTTCAGAAAAGTGTGTTCTAAGTAAAAGAGGAATAGGATCAACACCTTTGGATTCTTTTAGATATAGCAGAACCCAATGGTTACCATTGATGAGACATAGGTAAAGCGGATCAGAACAATCTTTTGGATTATCAGGCCCATCCCACAAGGGAACAAATGTACAAGACCCACTACAAGAAATAAAGCAAACTGGTCTCTGATATTCATTGGATGTGAGTTGCCCCATATCTAATTTAGAGTACCATTTGGTCTTTTTTTTTTTTAAGATAAAATTGGCAGGTTTTCGCAAAACCCGCCAAAATTATTGGCGGGTATCTCTCAAACCTTCCAAAAATATTTCTTTAAATAAAAAATTACTGGGATTTACCAGCTCTCTAGTTTGCTTAAACCAACTCTGGTAATTTTTTATCTCTAAATTTATGATTGGCATATTCCATTTTATTAGGATCCTGGTGTGATGTGGTTTGACTTAATTGGTAGGAAAAAAAGTACAGACAAATAATCCTTTCACTTCAAACCAGTCTCTTTTTTTGCAAAGTCTGTCAAAAAAACTTTCTAGCTGAAGTTTCAATTTTCAAAAGCAAAAATAACCAGGGAGATTGCTGCTGACGACCCTATACCAAACCTTCAGGAAAGAAAAAACCAATGTGATTAAATTTTTTCTTGTCTTTTTTTGTTACTGATTCTTTCATTCAGAATATTTATTTTTGGTGATTAGACTTACTGTATCCAATTGACAATCAGGATCAATCAGTATTTGGGGATGATGTTTTTTTAAAAAGATACCCATTGCATTTTGGTTTTTGTTTTGTTTTGAATTTTATTTTATTTGGTGATTAACTCATGGCTATGCAAGCAACTGCTGTTGTGGATGGTTTAGAAATAATGATATTTCTTGGGATAAACCAAATTTAATCCTTGAATCTGTCTGAATCTCTGAGCGCAGATTCTATCCTTATATTAAATAAATTCATTTCCTTCTCCCAAATTATTTCTGTATGCACAAACTGAAGGAATAAGCTGATCTTGGTCATATAATTGTCTTTCAATCCAAAAATTGTAATTTTTAATATCTTCAAGCTTATTGTTGTTGGAATCACTCGCTAGGTTTGAGAGATTTTGTCTTGAATGGAGAGGTTGGGTGCACAATTGAGAGTTAACTACCACATCCAAGATATCCCCATTGTGGCAGAGGCTTTTGATGTAGTCCTCAACTGTCTTCAAGCTGCTCTAATCTCTATACAAAGCTTGAAGATCACTAATTTTTTGAAAAATTCCTGGAAGTTTTGCGGAGTATATGAAGATGATGAGAAGGAATTAAGGATTTTATTAAATACAATTAAGTAACAAGATACAGAAAAAAGGTAAAACTCTCATTTTTTTTATTGTGATGATGAATTCCATTGGATTGCATGACATTGATGATTTCCACAAAGAGGGCCTCTTTGGTCATGCCTTGGTTGGTATCTCTGTGCCACCTCTTGTTATTGTTGTCAAAGGAAATCCAGTTTAGAATTATAGTTATTGGGGAATAACCACCATTGACTCTGTTGAGGTCCCATGTGATAGTTTCTTTTTTTTATTTTGAGTTTTATTGGTGTTTTTCTGGTTGTGGATGGTGTGAAATCAGATGCCATAGCTGGGTGTTGACTGGAGATGAGAAGGAGGGAGGAGTGAGGGAAGTGGTGGCGGATATGCAAGTGGAGGGCGGCAAGTGTTTTCTGTAAAACAGCTTGCAGCTGGATCTTCAGGTCAAACCATGAAGATCTGCATGCAAGGTTTGCATGAAGATCCCCCCTCAAAACCTTTTCATCCAAAATTAGCTGCATGCATGCGCGGGGTCTACTCTGAAACCCCCCATTAGTATAAAATATTTTAGTTTCATAAGGTTTAATACAATAAATTAATTCAAAGATTTTATTAGATAAACTACAATCTAAAATAATACCATCAATTTCAACTTGAAGGAAATCTTTTCTTTGGAGTATAATTGTTGGTTTATTAATTAATCTATTCAAAGATAGCAAATTTATTGAGGCTTCTGGGCAATAAAGAACATCTTGAAGTTTCAATAAATTTCCTTTTTTAAATTGTATTGTAACATCTCCCATTATTGTTGCATTTAAATTAGAATTTATATTTGTGGTTACTAGTTTGAAGTTAACATCTTTAATTTCTTGAAAATATTATACTTAGTTAAATATATGATGGCTTGCTGTTGAAATATCACCATTTCTTCATCTAACTTATGCCAAAGTAGCTTTCTTATTCTTTTTCTTCTTTTTAATTTTTGTCTATATATTTTGTTATAAAACCTCTCAAATAGACTACATGAGTATAATATAAGCAAGGAAAATTGAGTCTGAATAGTGCCTCATAACAGCATGTTCCCCTTTTATGAAACTTTAAATAAAATTTGATTTTTATTTTTATTTTGTTTGAAATAATCAAGAAGAATTAATTAATGCTCCTTGTTGAATTGTGACTTTTTCTCTATTCCATTTATCATCTTATAGTTGTAGTGTCATGTCATCAGAACTTTCACATGAACTTCTGATGAAACTAGGCTTAGTAGAAAAATCTCTTAGTTCTAGTTTATTTTGTTTTTTATTCTTTTCTTGTCTAAAAATACTTTTAACTATTTTTCTAAATTTTTTCTTATTTTTTATTTTAAACCATATTAAACCCCCCTGGGAGTTGTCCAGGGGTCTTCTTGTTTTTTCTTCTCTCATATACTCTGTACTGGAGAAGAAATAAAACTCATTGGTTCTGTCTTCTTTTATTTTCTGAGCCACTCCAAGGTTAGATCAAATCCTGCCTCACCTTGTCTCTTTTTTATGTTTTTCTGATTTATAAAAACAAAAACAATAAAAATAAAAATCATGAAAAATTAATCTTATATTTTTTATTCTTAAATTTCATCACTTGCTCCACCGTCTAAAATAAATCAATTTCCTTCTTAAACATCTAAAGCACAATTAGAAAAAGATGGAGTAGAAAAATCATCTTGATGTTATTTATTTTGATTACTAGTAATTCTATTTATTAAATTTCTAAATTGATAAAATTTGGTTTAAATCTTTTAATATTATTATTGCTATTATCATTATTAGGTCTTAAATTAGGATGTAAAACCCAACACATTTCTATGGTAGGGTTTGATTCAGGGTTGTGTTGACCATTTTTACAACCTTGAGGCGGTCTTCTATAAGTTCTTTGATTATTAAATTTATTATTATTATTCATAAGAATAGTACTATTAGCATTTTCAGCAATAGGATTAATAATAGTTTTAGTTCTAACATTCAAAGCAACATATTTTAATTGAGAAAATAAAATGTCAGGTGTAGCCAATTTCCAATCATCCATAAGAATATATTTCATGAGATGAAGCCTTTTACTTGTTACTCTTAAAATTAATGTACAGCTGATTATCTTTTGTGGAATATCAAAATATATTGTTTCGAATTCTCTAAGACAGCTTTCAAATTTAATAATATAATCGCTTAAATCATTTAATTAAGTTATATTAAGCCATATATTCCATACACAGCATCAACTAAGAACTGTTAATCTGGAAAGTGAATTTTTAATTCTATTCCAAATATCAAAAGGATCAAATTTATGAGACTCAGTTACTATAGTATTGTATAAATTATCTTCCATATGAGAACCAATAACACCAGCAGTTTCTATTACATTCTTTCTAATTGTTATATCGTAATCATTGTTTCCTTTTCAGTAAATAATGAGATAAAATATAAAACAAAAAATATGATAAGAGTAAAAATGATACCTAACGACAAGGTAGGGTAATTACAATATAATAGATTAATAAGAAAGAAAAAGATGTAAATGATTTTAATAAAGATTTCAATGTTTAATTGATTTTATGTAATAATACTTTTATTTAAGATGAAATATATTTTTTTATGAATAATAATTTTGAATAATGAAAAGTTGAAAAATGATAAAAAGATATTTATTAAAAGAAAGAACGAATCACAAAACTTAATGAAAAGAAAATAAGAATCACTACGAAGAGCATGAATTAAAGAAACTGTGTTTGATGTTTTGATTTGTGAAAATCGTAACATCATAATTGATCATTTTTCATGTGATCAATTATGGTAAAATTCAATAAATAAAATTAATTAGTAAATATTGTAAGTGTTCTTTTTTTTTGCACCACCCAAAAATGGTTGTGCTTCACCTTTTGACATGTGCCCAATGTTGCAGCATGGTCTTCAAAAAAGGTGGTTTTCCTGGAAAACATCACCTTTTTTGTTTTATTTTTCACGCCTAAAAATATATATATATATATATATAAATGGGCTTCATATTTTTAATCAGCTCCAAAAGCCCGTTTTTTTGGCCTATTTACTTTTCCAAAATTCTCTCTAAAAGAAAAATACCCGTGCACTGCCTTTTTTTGGTTATTGTTCCCGCCTTTGAAAAAAATTTTAAACATAATTGGGTGCTAGATTATTTTTTTTGTAGCTTTGAACTATTTTTTTACATAGCTAATTTATAAAAAAATCACTTTTAGAATTTCACCAAAATAAAAAAAAATTCCAATGTTTTCACACCTCCAAAGAATTTTTTTAAAAAAAAGAAAAGGACATCCATGATTGGATAAATCCAAAGAATCTTTTGGTATAATTACTTTGTTGTTTTGTTTTTAAATTTCACTAAGATAAAAAATAAAAAATCATAGAAAATAGTATGATACACAAATAATCATTAAAAAATCAAACAAAATTAATAATCATTCTAATCCTATTACAAAAGCATTTTTTCTTGTTACCCGCCTATTTGGAAATGGCTTTTGATATATCAATATATTTTCAAGGGTGGGTCAGCTACGCTACAGATAGTGTTAGTGTAGCGTAGTGTTAGCATTTTGCACTACGCTAACAGGAAGTTACAGTTAGCGCATGATTTTAAACACTAACACTACAAGAAATTGGAATTTTATTTCTGTAGCTGTAGCGTAGTTTTAGCTGAGCCATAAGAAACCTAGCTAACACTACTCAGATTTCCCTGTAGCGGGCTTGTAGCGGTGTTAGCAAGTCAAAATGCCACGCTAACATGTAGCATAGCAATGGTACCCACTACGCTAGCATGTAGCGTATAATGATACCTACACCAAATTTTACCAATTGTTCCAGCTCAACCTTATCCTTTTCATAAATTTGTCACTATAAATTCATAGGCTAACTTCAATCAAGTCAATCTTGGAAACCATTCATGATAAAACAAAACTTCTGGGAAGGAACTTGTAGAGCTGCATCTCAGCTTTCATTTGAGTCAAATAATTGGAAAAATTGGTTTTGTATTTCAAAAGTTATTTTTGTTTCAAGTTGGCCTCTCAAAATCAAAAAACAAAATAACTTTTTTTTCTTTTCATGGTTTTATCCTGACTAGATACAGACTTGAAAGGATGGGAGTATATTCTATATCTGAATGAGGCCATCATGCTAATCATTTTATTATTTTTATTTTTTAAGTAAAAAGGCTTGGCACCCCGGAGATTTTTTGTATTAATCAGTCTTTTTTATTTATTTTTTAAATTGCACTAATTGTCCTTTTATTTTAATGCATGCAGATAATTTCTTTAGACCAATGAATCACTCAAATAACTCTTGGGAGCCTTCTTCTGGTAATGTATTTGCCATAGGGTCAAGGATCTTTGCTAATTTATGTTTCTTGTTGTTAAATCATTTTTTTGCGAATTCTCAACTCTTTTCACTATTTTTCCTACCCCATTTTTCATTCATCTCTGCACTTTTGCCTCTCATAATCACCAAATATGGGATATGAATTGTTTGGGGATTTATTGTCTTGGGAAGATTGACTTCTTGCCGATGAATATATGATTATTAATATCTTATTCTTTTTCACTTTTGACATATGGGATTATAAATTACTTGTTGATTAATTGTCTTGGGATTGTTGCTACATCTAAAATATAACCAAGTGGAAAGAAATTTTTATTATTCCTCTGATAATTTACTTCTAAATTAACCTTTTTTTTCCCCATTCACTTTCCATACAATTAGAGGTTATTGGTTGATTAATTGTCTTGGGACAATTACAACTTTCAAAATATATTTAAGTGGTATGGAAATTTATAGATTGCACAAAATCACAGAGATTGATAAGCTACACTATATATTATGATAGACATAGACTACACTACTTGTTAGTGTACACACCCGCTACACTACTTGTTAGCGTAGACACCTGCTACGCTACTTGTTAGCGTAGACACCCGCTACGCTACTTGTTAGCTTAGAAACCCGCTACACTTCTTTTTAGCGTAGAAACCCGCTACTCTAAATGTTAGCTCAGTCACACGCTAGGCTACTCTGTAGCATAATTTCTGTTAGCGGTGGAAAATACATGCTACCTGTTAGTGTAGCAGCTGTTAATTTCATCTAATGCTACAGGAATTCTGGAGAAAAAAAAAGTGCCATGCTAACATTTAGCTTAGAAGCCGGTAGCTTCAGCTAAAGCTAACCAAATCTAGGGGGAAAAAATCCTTGCTACGCTACCTTATATTTGGCCTGTAGTATAGTGTAGCGTAGCAACCCACCCTTGATATTTTTATGAATTTTTTCTTTCCAAGGTTTTGGAATCTTTTTGGCATGATGTTTCCAAAAAGCATCAATATTGGGAAAGGGCAAAGTTTCTGCTGTTGATTTAAACTTGAAGTGGGCCACATGACAATATTCAGAAATAAATAATAAACAGATAGGAGTGTGTTCACTGGGTTGATCACTAAAGGGAAGGTAAGTGCAGGATCCTTCTTTTGCAAACACTACCACAGGCCGTTTATATTTGTTTGCTAATAGGTAGCCATGTGTGGGGAAATCCATCCAAAATTTGAAAGCACATGGTCCAGAAGAATGATCTAATATAAACCTAAGAGATTTAAAAGTCTTACCAAAAATATTGTCCAGGAAACTTGTGTTTTGAAAAGTTGAATCCACATTGTCCAGCTCCTTCATTGTTTCCTTTCTAATGTTTACCCATTCATCAGGAGACCTACCCAAAGATAAAGAAGCTGACCTGAATCCACAGTTTCCATCCGCCAAAAAATCTTTGATAGTAGATATATATGGGATGATCTCTAAGGGCTTGATTAATTTTCTTTGAGGAAATCTAAGGGCTTGATTAATTTTCTTTGAGGAAACTGATTAAGAAAAAAATAAATGAAGCAGCTCAAGAAAAAAATAATTCAAAAAAAGAATAAATTAAGCAATTGATTAATCAAATAAATTAAAAGAAATATGTATTGAGAGCTGAGCTGAATGTTATAGATGGAAGGTTAGGTTCATTTTGTTCAAGTTTAATATGATTGTCTTGATCTTCATCTTTTAAAATCTCTTCATCTTCAACAAATTTAACTGTCTTCTGCTTTTTTGAAACATTGCTTTCCTCTGAATTTGATAATAATCTTTTTGATAAAAGCTTTCCTGAGTGCTGTTTTCAAAAAAAAAAAAAGATTAAAAAACAAAAAGAAGAATTAAATGAGAACACCACATTATAATAAATATCACTCACAATTTTAATTGGTTCAAAAACTATTCCATCTTCAGGAAGCTCACCATCTGAGCTTGAACTGGATCCTGTTTCCCATATTTGAATAAATTTAATAAAACAATAGAAAAATTAAAATTAAACTACTAATCACCTCTTCTTCAATCTCCTCACTTGGATTCCTTTTTCTATTAATTTTTTTGGGTTTATTATAATTTGCTTTCTTCTGAGGTCTTTCCCTTCTTCTCTTGGGCTGAGAATATTCAAATCCAGAAGGATCACATCAACTAGAATTAGTTTATTTGTGAGAATTAGATGAAAATTTGTTTGGAGCCCCTTTTGGTCTACCTCTTCCTCTTTTATCTGGGTCAAATCTTGGCTCTTGGAATTCTTTACATTCATAATTTCCTTCAAACAATTTTCTCATTTGAGATAGATAAAAATTTTTTTCACCAGGTTGGAAAGATTGACACTGCTCAACTAATTCTCCAAGATACACTTCTTCATTTTCTTCTTTGAGGGACTTTTCATCATCTTCTTCAGCTTCCCTTTCATCCTTGATAGCTCCCTATAAATAAAATATAATCAAGTAAATATCAATTAAATATTATAAAAAAAAATAAAAGGAAAAAGACTTGAAAAAATAGATTTCTTACCAGATCCTCAACATGCCATTGCTTATGAAAATCAGTCACTTCAAAGCTCTTTTTTTTGCTTAAATATTCCATTACTTTATGAAAACATGGTATGCCCATAGAAGTTGAATAATTTCAGCTGATACAAGTGGTTGATTTGTCTTGAAAATTTGAAGTTAAATGAATGAGTCTGAGTGCAAAAATTGAAATCTTATCGGAGAGATTGAGTACACAAGAAGTGAGGCCTTGAAGATTTTTTACTGCTTGAGTTGTTTATTCCAAGTGGTGCTCATGAACTTGATTGGAAATGGCTAGAAGAATCTGTTTGACAACTGCACTAAAGGAGCCAGATGTTTGGCAACTGCACTACAGAGCCAGAATTTTTTTTGATGAAACGCTTGATATAAGAGTATAAACCTTCAATTCTAGTGGTTCTGGTATTGCCAAAGTGGAAGTGTTAGTAACATGAATAAGGAACAAATTTTAATTTCAAACCAAGCCAGTTTTCTATGAGATATTATCAAGTTGGAATGTTCCAGACCAGAGAGAGCTGAGAAAAATTGTGCTGGTAAATTGAACTAGAAGAAGATTCCCACAAAAAAAAGTTCCAGTGTTTTTTAAATTTATTCAAAGCTTCTTCTGATTTAAAATATTTTCTACAGTGAAGGTGAATGTTTTTGGAGATATGCCATTGACAGAGAAGGTGTTGTGTATTGGGGAAAATTTCTTCAATAGCATTTATAAGAGCCTGTTCTTGATCTGTTACTATTGCTTTAGGATTATTGTTTTCAAGGATAGAGAGAAATTCTTGAAGAGCCCAAATTTATTTTTCTTTTTTCAGCAGAGATAAAACAGAACCCACCAGGGAAAGATTTATTGAATTTATTTATACCCACAATATGAATGAGTGACATTTTAAATTTATTAGTTTTATAAGTACAGTCCATTAGAAAAAAGGTGGGAAATCTTTGACTAATTTAATTGATTCAGGATGAGCAATGAATAAATAGTAAGTTTGACCATCTTTGTTAAGGATTTAATGATGGAAATTTACATTTCTAAGTTCAAAAAATAATGCTTCAATGGGATTTTTCCCTTCTAATGATTCTTTTCTGAGCTTGGTACACTGATTATAAATTTTTTGGAAGTATGGTTGGATTGCACTGGATGGTTTCAGGCCAGCTTCAGTGAGTTTTTTAATAGTACCTTTTTAGACTTCTGGGATTTTAAAATTGACTGGATTTTGGGAAATATCTGTTGAGGGTGGATGAATTCAATTTGAGCATTAAATTTGCACACACCAGCATGAATCTTTTTTTATAAAAATTTCCTGTTAATTTAAAAGGAAACATAATTTTTCTACTATTTCCTAATTTTCCTTCTGCCTTTTCCCCTCTATATTTTACAGATCTGTCACACTAGTAAAAATATATAAGTTTGGTGTCATCAGAATTAACAATGGCCAACCCATGGCCATGGTTTTTAGACCATTTTTGAATGGCTTCAATGAGCTCTTCCCTGTTTTGACATTCATTCTCAGGGGATGGAAGAATTTTGGGTTAATTAACTTCTATTTCTTGTTTGTGAACCTCTAATTTTTCATCCAAAATTGGAAGAGGCGATTGGGGCTCAACAGAGGCACATTTTAGCTCATCTGAGGCAGATTGGGGGGCAGTGATAGCAGATTTTGACAACATGTTGGTCCTGAGATATATTTCACCAAAGTCCAAATAATATTTGAAAAAAAAAAAAATAGGGCAATGAAAAGAAGATGTAACATGAAGGATGAGAGGAGTTTGGGGTAGTATCATAGAAAGAATAATGAAAAAAAAAAGATAAAAACAAACAAAAAAGGGAAAACAAAATAAAAAAAACCATGCATCAGTTTATGGGCTTATATAATTATTGAAGGTGCTAGTTTATTTTTTGCAAAAAATAGGGAGTAAAAGAGAAACAGGGGACTTTACAACTGATTTGTTCTGGGGGGTAGACCTGGTTGATGGGTTCCTAGAAATATTCCTACTACAAAAATCAATAAAAAAATAATTTAAAAAAAAAAAGGTCAGTTTTTTTTTCTTGGTGGATTTTCAAGGGTCTTGGGATCATGTTGTAAGGGAAGTGGCATTAGGTTAAAAAATATTGAGGGCTGTGGAGGGGTTTACCTGGAGAGAATTAATTAATAATTAAAAAAGCAAAAAAAAAGCAAAAAAAAAGCAAAGAAAAAGCAAAGAAAAAGAAAAGAAAAAGCAAAGAAAAAGCAAAAAAAAAGCAAAAAACACAAAAAGAAGGTATTTTTTTAATCAGTTATAGTGTTTTTGGAACCTATTAATCTACCCATAAATCAGGTGGAATTAGGCTAAGGGGGTGGAGGGGTTTACCTGGGGATGATTAATTTTATGAAACAAAAATAAAAAAAAAGTCAGAAAAAATAGCTAATATTCTTACATATTTTTTTTAAGTTTTACAAGTGAAAAGAATAATTTAGATATTTGGTTCTTACCTGGGCAAGAATTTTTTTGGAGAAGTTATGAATTTTTGAAGTTTAAATTTGGTCAGTGACCTTTTTTCTTCTTTTTTGGAGGTTTTTGCTTGTTTGGAAAATTTTCTGAGTTGATGGGATGGGCAAACAGACTCCGCCCATCAACTCTATTGCCTTGGAATCCCAAAAATCATGGTTTTTTCTGGAGCAGTGTTTTCCAGAATTAAGACGAAAATTCCGCAGCTCCATGCAACATCATGCACACGTCAAAAAGCCGTGCGAAACAGCTTTTGGGTGGTGCAAAAACAACCCCCTAAATTTAAGTCAAAAATATTTTTAAAAAAAAGGAAAACTACAGTGGATTTGGGTGAAGTTAGATTTATTCCAAGTTTTGCCAATTGAATTGTTGAAATAATTGTTTTTATTGATATCATGGATGCTTGTGAGATGATTTTTGGGGATATGGTTGAGTTCATGAGTGATTTTCAGGAAAAGATAATTTTTTTAAAATCATTAATTGAAGTTGTTTTGATAATATTTATTCTGCATTGTTGAAAGGAGATTCTCTTTCTAAAATTGTTGAAGGAGTTGATTTGAACACACCTCAAGTGATTCTGATTGCTTTGTTTCAAATTGTGTATAACATGAATATGAATTTCTTTTTTCTTTCTTCTGTGAACCAAATTTGTCCACTGCAAAAAATTCTTGGAAAGATTAAACTAGTAATGAAATTTTTGGCGCCTTCAATGTTCAATTTATAAGAGTATCTGCTGATTTTGATTGATTGTTCTATTGTATTTTCTCCTGTTTTTATAATTTTCTTAAATTGATCTAAAAAAGTGAGTCTTGAATCAAAAATGATTCCTAAATATTTTGTTGAGGTGGATTTTGGGATAATTAGGTTCCCAAAAATAAAAGATAAATTTTATTGTTTTTGTTTATTGAAAAAAATCATAAAGTTGGATTTCTTTTTTGTTGGATTTTGGTCCTTTTGATCATTTTATTATGCTATGATTTTTCTATTAATTTTAAGTTTAATATTTCAATTAAATACATTTAAATAAAAATAGTAAAAAATTAGGATAAAAATAAAATACTTAAAATAGATAAGAACTGCAGTAGTATGTGTCTTGTAGTCATCAAACCCTGATCATTAGTAGTCGGTATTATTCTTGAGAAATATTTTTTATATTTTTATTCTGTTTTTATTGTTTGGGAACTAAGTAGTTAGAACTAACGATCCTAATTACATTGTGAAGATAAAATAATAAAGTAGTAAGATTAAATCTGTAGTTGTTTAAATTATCTCTTGCTTTATTTTATTTCTCTTAGTTTGTCATTTTTTGATTATTTCTAGGGTTCAGAATCACATCAAACCCCTGGCATGTTGTTCAGGGGGCTAATCTTGTTTTTATTTCTTTATAATCTCTGCAGTTGGATTAGAAATAAAATCATTGGTTCTTCTCACTCTTTTTCCGTGAACCTTTCCTAGAAGCATCAAGCTCCCTGAGATCCTCTAGTCCCAATCTAAATCTCATAAAAATTAATTATTAAATCATAAAAAATTATCAAATAACTTTTAAATCATTAATGAAAAAATTCATATAAATTTTAGGTCATAATTTCAACATTTTTGTCAAAGATTGTGTTTTGTTTTGTTCCCCAAGCAAGTGAATCATTTCCTCTTTGTTGTAGAATTTCAATTGAATGTTGAATATTTTCATGTGCTGAGAGGTGAACCATGTCATCAATAAGACCCAGAGAATTTAGTCTTCAGTTTAATTTTGAGAAAGAAGATCAGAATTATCAATAACTAGGGATTCTTGAGGCACACACACCACCCATCACTACTGGAGAGATTTTCTCCCTGACTCTATTTTGCTCTCCAAATTCATGGAAGTCATATGCCCTTTGGTGCCCACAAAATGGTGATTTTCTGCAAGATGTCTTGAGTTTCATATATTTTTTTGTTGAGAGAAAAACCAGTTTTCACAAATCAAGAATTGATATACATTCAATCTATTAGCTTAAATGAGAGAGAGAGAAAGAGAGAAAGAGAGAGAAAGAAAGAGAGAGCAAAAAGAGAACATTTTCAACAAAAAGTTGGATTTTGGAACTTTGTTAATCTTGCATTTGTTCCTTTTATTCAGTTGAAGTTGTAGGCCAAGAGCAAAAGAATGAAAAAAAGTAGATAAAATGGTACTTTTGGGTGACATGGAAGTAGTTGAAGATAATAGAAAAAATAATTTAAGATTCAACTGGGAGTAAAAAAGAAGAAAGAGAGAAATTAAAACACCCAAAGTCAGTTAATTCACTCTGCTCCTAATCCATTTTCCCCTGATTCTCCAAAACACCTCAAGAATTTATGCCAAGAAAATAAATAAAATACTTCCTCTTTCTCCAGTATCCACTGGATAAATAATCCTGCTGATAAACAAAGACTAGATGGCTCTTTGGGAATTAACTTATTATAAGCAATTATTGCAAAACAAATTACAAAACGAGGCTTATTATTTGAATCACTATACATGAATGGTGCTCATGAATTCAATTCTCCAACTCAATTTTTCAGTTGGTTCAAAACAGGACATACTTTAAGATTCTGAAAAAAATTAACCGCTCTGCAATAAATGTGGGTATAATCATAACACAAGAAGAATGCAATGAATTTGAAAAGGATATTATCTGTTGTTTTATATGCATAAACAATTAAAAGAACTCAAACCCTGATTTGGTTCAAAATTTAGATTTGAGAAAACCCAAAGAATGATCATACTTCAAGCTGGTTTTTTTTTACACATATGTCTTTTAATACACATTATTTTTAATTCTTTCTTGATTCTAATCCCTTCCTTTTTCTTGTTTTATTTTTGATTTTTTTTCTCTTTCTACTTTTTCTTTTTATGATATCCTCTATCTCACCATTTCCGAAGAAGATTTTTTATTATCACTTACTTACACAATATGCAGAATATTTTAAATACTCTCAAAATACTTTTGATGCATCAGTGTGCAATGTGAAATCAAATTTGCAATTTTCTTTTAATAAAAAAAAATGATATAAATCAATTTACTTCATTTTTTTTTTTGTAATTTTTTTTTTTTGAAAAAAAAATCAATCAAATATAAAGAAAATTAACCAATTGAAGCAGATTGGAAAGTATTATATAGCAAACCCACCAAAAACATGCATCTACACTTGAACCAAAGGATAGCAGGGGATACATGTTCACATCAGCAGGTAATTAGCAAATTTGCTTTTTATTAATTTTCAAAAACCCATGAACCAAAATTAAACTTTTTGTTTTTCTTTACTCATTCTTGAGAATTCCAAGTATTTTTTCTGAGCCAGGGGTAGAGTCATGAAAATTTGAAGTGAGTATAAATTGATTCAAAAATTTCAATTAACAAGAGCATTATGCATTCATGTCTAGAACCAGTTTGTGCTCAAATGTAGAAACAATTTCATATATTCAAAAATTCAAAGAAATTAGTTTAAATACTTAAATTGAGTATCGTTATTCACTTACAAGAATGGCAAAACATGATAATGTTCTGATGCCACATTGTTTTGGGATAGGTTGCCCGTAATCAACTGGGAACCCAATCAATTCAACTGATTTTTCTGTCAAAAAGTTGTCAGGATTTGATTGATGCGCTGAAGAATTCAAGAGAGATAGATCTGGATTTATTTGTTTGATTAAAGTCAAAATCAGGCCTATGATCAAGTGATGTGAATGATTGAAATGATTATTAAAAATAATAATAAACTAAATAATCTTCAGGTTCCTTAAAACATGTTTAAACTTATCTTCACCAATCATTTCATTCACATGATTGGTGTCAGAGTTGATTTGGCCCAAATTGTTTGGTTCAAAGTTAGGATTATTACAGGTTGAAGATGGCACAATAAATTTTGAATGTGAAAGCGTGATTAAATTGTCAATCTGAGTTAAAATGAATCACAAGTTCTCAAGATAACTCAGAATTGAATTTAGTCCGCGAATGAATAATTCTTTTGCTGATTCTTAAAGAAAGGTGTTTGATTTTTTCTGATCAAACCTGCCATGATTTTACTTTTGTTTAATTCTAAGTTTTTCAACTTAAGATCTATTGCATTAGAAGATGCGAAATTTATCTGGTGTCTTGTTTTAATCTTCTTTTTGATTTTGTTGTTGAATGTGAGAAAGCAATAAGTTGAATCAAGGTGTTTAAAACCAATTATTTCTTTCTACTGTTCTTTATTCAGCTTGATATGTCGGATTTTTGATTTTGGAGATCAACATGTGCAGAATATCAAAAAGTAAGTTCGATTCCCTTCGATATTTCAAGGTATGATCTTGTGTAGCATTTTTTTCAAGATTCCAGACTAATCAATAATGTTTGTTGTCTCAGATGAGCTAGACAAACCGTGTTGGGTTACGGTTTTTGACTTTGATCGTTTCTTATGTGGTGATCTGATCAATTGATTTGGCTGCAATCGGATACCATTGGTAATCATAAAATTGGCTGGTCAAAATTTTCGAAATATGAATCAAAAGCAACTTTATTCAACAATGAAGATCAACACCATAGAATGTTCAATTTGCCGCAACTTATCTCCCATGTGAACCTGATCAAAGCCTGCCAGCAATATGTTATAGCAAGAATTATCATCGTCGGCGAATGAATCCTTTTCCAGGGTTTTTGACCTGGTAATCTTGAGAAACTATAAGCAACTTAAGTTAACAGGAAAACTTAGAAGCGCTATCAAAGATTTAAAACATAAGAATGAAAAATTGAACTCTTGCAGCAGTTTGATTACCAGTTTAAATTTCACACAGAATCAAAATCAAGATACACATGTAGAATAAAAGGATATTGGGCCGAATATCATTTTGCAAGTCAAACAGGTTTTGATTGCTTAAAAATGAGATGAGCTGTGACATTGATGGATCAAATGGTTTTAGAGAAAGATTGTGTGAGGGATGGTTTGATTTGATTTTGACGTCTTCATGTGTCAGTTACTTGATATTGCGCCGGTTGATTTGATATGAAAGAGAAACTGAAATGTATGTGCCTTTTTCATGAACCGGCGTGGAGGCTAGCAACGGTATATCATTACCGTGGCATCAGTCAACAATAGGGGGTATCAAAGTTAGGAAATCCGCCATTTCAAATCCACCATTTTTTTTTGTCAAATCCGCCATTACTAATGGCGGATTTCCCAAATACACCTACCCCAGGGTAGGTGTATTTCAAAAAAGGAAAATGTGCTTGAAATCCGCCATTTCTCATCTTCCTAACCCCTTTCAGAATTCACTCTCTTTTTTTTTACCTCACTCGCATTTGGTTATCTCAACACACCATGCCAAAAACATCATCCAAGAAGCAACTCACAAGGTCATTACAACTAAACAAGTTCATGATATGCATTGACTCTGATTCAGATTCCGACTTGGAAACCGATTTCTTATACATCAACCACTGGCTTCAAAAGCATTATAGAGTCCCTCACATCAATACTCTACACCATCCCCACTATGAACGCCAAAAACTTCAGCAACTTTCTGAAAATAGGTTTCAGCAACTATTTTGTACAAGAGTGCCTTCTTTTATGACTCTGCTTGAAATGATTGAAAACAATCCAGTATTCCTGAACAACTCCAGAAACCCTCAACGAGACCCAGCAATCCAACTGGCAATAGCTCTGTCCTTATTTGGCAGCAATGGAAATGGAGCAGCCATTCAAAGACTGAAAAATCTTTTCTCTGTAGGCTATGGTACAATTGACTTATATACAAAAATAATCATCAAAGTAATACTTCCACTTCGCAAATCGATTCTAACCTGGCCAACTGCAGATGAACGCAATGAGATTTCTCAAGTTATGAACGAAGAAGGCTTCCCTGGCTGCATTGGGTTTGTTGATGGTACCACAATTCCTTTGAGTCAGAAGCCTGCTAAAGATGGTAATCACTATTTTGATCGGAAAAAAAGGTATAGGAATTTTTTTCACCATTTGTTAGATGTACATGTCCTCATGATGAATTCCTTTTAAGATATTCGGTTTCAGTTCAACTTGTTTGTGACATCAATAAAAAATTTACTTCTCTTCATGCTGGTCTTCCAGGATCTTGTCACGATTCATATGTTTTCCAGAGGATGAAGATTAGTCAACAGCCCGGACAATATTTTGACTCCAATCAATACCTTCTTGCTGACTCTGCTCATGCTAATGGTAGATATGTGGTCCCAGCTTTCAAAGGGACATCATTTACTGATGACAACAAAACACGCTTCAACTATTACTTAGCACAATCAAGAGTACGAATTGAACATTCCATTGGCATCTTCAAGGGAAGATGGGCAAGTCTCATAGAAATGCGCAGTCAGCTCAGAAATGAAAAAGATATGGAATTGCTCATACAGTGGATTGTCTGCTGTGTTATCTTGCACAACCTCTTGGCCAACATCAAAGATGAATGGATTGATTTATTTGAAGACAATATGACAGACCCACCCATTGAACTTGATACACCAGGAAAAATCTATGATCACGTGTCTACAAGTGACATCAAAAAGTACAAAGGCCCCTTTGTATCTTGCTATGTCACTTGTAGACAAGTGATCATAGATTTGTCCTGGTGGTAGTATAGCTGTTGCCTTTTCTGTCCACTGTTCCTCTATAGGCTTGCTGATTGTGTACTTGCGTACTTTGGCCACTTCTTAGTCACATAGTGTAAAAAATATTCTAACATGGCGTCATTTTAGTATGGCCTTAAAGCAAAGTGGCTTATGTAGATGAAGTTTTACAATCAATTCTAAACCTAATCAGTAATAATCTGTTTTATATGAATGAGGAATCTATGAATTGTAATACAATGCTTTTTTTTTTTGCTTTTTTTTCAAACTCAGGCTTCTTTTTTTTAAAAAAAAAACCATTCAATTCCAATTTCTCTCTCAAATCAAACAAGTGAGTTTTTCTTTTCCCATTTTTTAATCAAAACTCACTCCAACAAGATTTTTTTTTTTTTTGATCTTCTTTCAACATCCAACTCCAACAATTACTCAGATCAACCAAGTGAGTTTTTTTTTTTCCCGCTTTTTAATCAAAACTCACTCCAACCAGACATTTTTTTTTTGGATCTTCTTTCACACTCATCATTCATCTCCAATTACTCAGATCAAACAAGTGAGTTTTTCTTTCCCACTTTTTAATCAACACTCACTATAACTAGACTCTTTTTTTTTTTCATCTTTCAAACTCATCATCAACCCCCAAAAACACTCACTCCAACAAGAATTTTTTTTTTTCATCTTCTTTCAAACTCATCATCCAACAATTACTCAGATCAAACAAGTGAGTTTTTTTGTTCCCACTTTTTAATCAAAACTCACTCACTCAGATCAAACAAGTGAGTTTTTTTTTTCCCACTTTTTAATCAAAACTCACTATAACTAGACTCTTTTTTTTTTTCATCTTTCAAACTCATCATCAACCCCCAATTCCTCAGTTTAAACCTGTGAGTTTTTTTTTTTTCCACTTTTCAATCAATCCTCTTGTTTCCAATTTTCAATCAACCCTCACTTCAACTTACTGATTTTATTATTTCTTTTTTTTTTTTTCATTCATTAAACTCCAATCCCCCAGTTCCAAAATGCCCACTCACCAGCTCAGTAAGTTTTTTTTTTTTTTTAGTTTATTTTTTTTTTCATTCGTTAAACTCCAATCCCCCAGTTCCAAAATGCCCACTCACCAGCTCAGTAAGTTTTTTTTTTTTTTTACCTCATCCCTCCAATCACTCACAATCACCAAGCTGATTTTTATTTTTATTTATTTTTATTTTTTTTACTACTACCCACCCCCTCACACCCCCTCAAACCCACAAAATCCCTCCAATCCCCCTGACCACCCCCCCTTAGCCCCAAATGGCCTCCCACCCTTCCTGGATCAATCGATCGTTCGATCAATCCCTCCTGGCGCCCCTGGACCCAGGAACAACCCCTCAATTGAATCGATCGATTGATCTGAGGCTCCCTGGACCCAGGAACAACGCCAGGAGCGCTAGATCAATCAATTGAGCGTTCCTGGGCCCCCCAAACCCTCCCAACGACCCCAGGATCGCCCGAATGATTGATCGAGCAATCCTGGAGCCCCCAACGACGACCACGCACCCCCGGGGCACCCAATCGATCAATTGATTGACTGAGAGACACCCGGAGACCAATAGCGACCCCAGGAGACAACGAGAGACACCAAGCAGTGTGCCAGGACCATGCCTGCCCGCCAGACTCCTCGACCCCCAGGGGTCCCTGGGGTCCAGGACCCCCCAAAAAAAATTTGTTTTTTCTGAGTCTGTTTTTCAAAAAAAAAAAAATTCCACCACCATCCTCATGCCAGAGTTGGACATGCAGGGTTCTGTTGGGCATACGGTTCTCCAGAACCCTTCATGTTCACCTGGTTTCCCCAACCCCCCTTCAATATTTGAAAATAAAAATATATCTAAAAAATCTGAGATCAAAATGTTGACAAAAGAAAAAAGAATTTTGAAAAAAATTAATCAGGATTCTATAATCCAACCATATTACATTAAAATAACCCCAAAATCTGTCACTAACTCTGAATCACAGATAAAGACCATTTTTCCCCTTATTGGATTCAAAACTCGACAATTGGTGATGACCAATGGACTTGTACCTCAATTTATTATAGA
>KN361298.1:4042-21534 GCA_000785685.1 Uromyces viciae-fabae
TATTGAATCAAGACAGAGGCAATCTGAGACTTCCATACCAATTTATAGCTATCTTTGGATTCTTTTGATGGCATAAACATGAAGGGTTCCAGCTGGGATGAGGATAGGTTTTTGAGAGCCCAAGTCTAGGATTCAAGATTGATTTCCGACATATCTAGTGAGTCAAGCAGCTCTTGATAGGGTAAGTGCACATACCCCCAGGTCCCATGATACATGTGGTTACAATGGACAGTTGAGTGAGTGTGTACACTTTCTTCCAAGTCATAGTTATTGATACATATTATTGGTGATATTGGAAGGTTGGCGGAGGTTGTTTGGAAAACGTTCTTGAGGGCTTCTTTGGCATTGGAAGATAGAGTACAAAGGACTGACATGGCAGTTCTTTGCGCTGTGGGAGTTCTTATGGTAATCAAACCACATAACTCAAAAATTTTCAGATTTTTTATTAATTATAAATAAAATAAAACAATGAACATCAACTATAACTCAACTCAATAGTTAAACATAATATACACGGTACTTATTTAGATATATACATCAATAAAAACAAGATTCAATACATGAATAGTGGATTCAAGACTGAAGGACTAAGGATATCACAAAATAAACCTCAAAAAACAGATTCTAGGGCCAAAATAACCCCTAGTCACCCAGCAAGCCCATACACCTATGTCACATGGATCAAAAGTTACAAGGATTCACATGGATCAAAAGTTACAAGGATTTATAGGTTTCACTGGGATATTTTTGCATGAAATTATACATTTCCCTATCTGTGACTCCTCAATTTTATTATTTTTTATAAATAGTGGCTGTGTATAGGTCATGTGCATCTTATAACCATAAAAAGACATGTGCCACCAGTCAGATGACATTGTATTTCCATATTGTCTGTGCGCCATGACATCATAGGTCATGTGCCACCAACTTTTGCAGGGAAATTGTGCTTCCCCTGGAGCTAAAATGCCTCATATTTTTCTATATAAGGAGCTCTCTCCAGCGTGTTTTCCCCCCATCTCATCTCAATCCATCCAATTTATCTAATTATCTCATTCTATCTCATTTTTTATTGACCTTATACACTTAATCACTCTGACCTACCTTATCATAAATAGCAAATAATATACAAACCCTTACAAGGGATCCTAAAACTATAAAGCAATTAAAGACTCATTATAAAACAGCACTTCATTAAAAGAGATTCAACTTTCCTTGACCATCATTTTTCCTCACCATTAACCAAGCTTATAAAGCATATCCACTACTCTAACCCAGCTAGACAGGAGATATCATCTCATCACGCTAATAAAAATCCTGCAGACCAAGTCTGGGGTGTTGTTAGCCTGATCAACCCAAGAGGCAGAGTTTTCAACTCCATCATACCTCTTACCATTCAGCAATAGGTGTTACTCGAAGCATCCTATTGAGTCTTACAGCGCACATGACAGTCCATGATAAATGAGGTATTGATTGACTTGTATGGTGATGCCAAATGCGAGCAAGCAAACCAAATTATGCAACTGAATACTCTTGTATCTTTGATTCCTTGCCTGTGCCACCATGGCACACACCATTGTCAAAATATAATTAAACAACCCAAAATAAGTATTGTAATCTGATGATTAAAAAAGAAGCAAATAAGTATGCTTGCTCACACTGTTGAATCTGCTCGTGACACGTAGTTGTGGATCACTGATGGGACCATATTATACATCTTCCATCAATATGGTCCAATTGTTATCCTCCATATCTTGTGCGCTAGGATAAGCTGGATGTTCTTCATAAATTAGGCCATCTGTTTCTTGACAATTTCATTAGCAAGAAAAAGATGAGGTTTTACAAGAAACTCATACTTTTTTGGGTGAGTTCAATATCATACTTTTGGGCAATTTCTGGATTGAAGAAATTGGCACTGATAGTGGTACTACTCTGAAAATCTCCTTTGGGATAATTTCCAATCTGAGGGTGCTGTTGATCAGCAGTTTCAACAGCCTAGATCAATCATGCTAACACTGTTGTTTTTCCACAATATTGTGCTTTGATCCTTCTTATTTATCTCAAATACATTTTCATTTATTTATTCTTAATTACTTTTAATTATAAATAAATACTCTTTACTCATAATTATAACATGGTAGTTTTATAATTGTTTTTAGTTATCTGATGTAATTCATGGTAGTTAGTTACATTATTATCTTGTATTCCTCTTTATTCATAACATTGTTATTAATATTGAGATGAATTTTATAGTCACTTTAGTCTAAATACATGGTAGTTGTTTATTCTAATTTTATAATCACTTTAGTCTGAATACTTGTAGTTGTTCAGGTTAATTTTATTTAGTCCTGATTCCTTGTTGTGTCTCAGATGAACCATATTTAGTCCTTTCTCCATTATTAGTGTTACAGATGATTTCTTTATTATTATTTTTCATTATTATGTTTGTAGACATGTCAAATCTTTGTGACATGTCATTCTTCTTTTTCGGATTCTTTTTCTCACGTGAAATAAAACATCGAGTTAGAGTCTTTTCATTCATTAAACATCAGCTCCCAGTTTTCACACTCCTTGTTCAAAACCTCCTCCTTCATTCTTAATTTTATCATCTCAAGGAATCTATCTGCTTAAAAACAACAAACACAAATGTGTTAGCAAAGAGCAAGGCTGGGTTGCTACACTACTCTACGTTATTTGACCCTTTTAGCGTAGTGTAGCGGAAATTTTCCATTTTCAAACTGTTGCTAATTCTAGCGGAGATTTTTTAAAAATTTCTGAAGGTTAGCGCAGCGGTAATTTTTTTTTCAGAAATTTGGTTATTTCTAGTGTCTGAAAATTGCCGCTGCACTAACAAGTAACACATTTTTTTTTCCGCTAACAGAATTCAAGGATTTTCTAGCGTAACTGATCCTCATGTTACGCTACGCTACACGAGAGGCCAGACTAACATAAGGCTACGCTAACGCTAGAACTAAGCTAGATATAGAAGTACAGCTAAGCTACTACTACAGATACACTACGCTAACAAGCCAGTATGATGAGAATTTTGAAAAAGAAAAACATTTAAGGGAAAAGAGTGATTGATGATGATGACTGATACGGATGTGGTCACCCAGACAATATTCAAGTCCGGACATCCAACAAATCCTGCAGTCACATTTTATATTTTTTATTATCTTATTATCTTATTTTTTATATTTATTTATCTTTATTTTTATTTTTATTTTGATGTTTATGTTTTTTATTTTGAAGACATAATCAATATATATAGGCAGACATCTAAATTCAGACTGTCTGGTGAAGAAGTTGAACCACACTGCACTATTGATTGTAAAGCCCATGAATTAATAGTGCAGTGTGTTTCAATTTTTAACCAGACAGTTTGAATTTGGATGTCTGCCTATATATAATAAATACAATTTGAATCATTCTTAAACAAAATGAAAACAAAATATAAGACTGATACGGCTGTGGTCACCCAGACAATATTCAAGTCTGGACATCCAACAAATCCTGCAGTCACATTTTATATTTTTTATTATCTTATTATCTTATTTTTTATATTTATTTATCTTTATTTTTATTTTTATTTTGATGTTTATGTTTTTTATTTTGAAGACATAATCAATATATATAGGCAGACATCTAAATTCAGACTGTCTGGTGAAGAAGTTGAACCACACTGCACTATTGATTGTAAAGCCCATGAATTAATAGTGCAGTGTGTTTCAATTTTTAACCAGACAGTTTGAATTTGGATGTCTGCCTATATATAATAAATACAATTTGAATCATTCTTAAACAAAATGAAAACAAAATATAACAAAATACAAAAATACAAAAATAAAAAAATAACAAAAATAACAATAAAAAACTCAAAATATCTGTTTATGGATTAGGTTTTCCAACTGATATGGTTTTTTTTGTATTTATTTTTGCTACACTAACAATGAAAACTGCTAACTTTGGTGTTATCAACCACTAACACTAACAGTTAGCATTAGTTTCAAGAACGATACTCTAACATGAATCATAGCTACTTGGAAACTAACGCTAACACCTAGCTTATCATTTTTCAACGCTAACACCGCTAACGTGGCCAAAATCCCAAAATCTGTTAGCGCTATTTTTTTTTTTTTTTCATGTCCAACTAACGCTACACTACACTACTTTTGTTTTTCTTTCAAAACCTGTTAGCGTTAGCTGAAAAAAAAAAAAACTAACGCTAACAGTAGCATTAGTGCAAAAAAACTAGAATTACGCTATGCTAACGCTAATGTTAGGGTAGCAGACCCACCCTTGCAAAGAGGCAAGCAAGTTTTTGTTGTTTATGTTATTACCACTCACTTGGTCCAATACAAAAACTTCCCATAATTTCTCTCCTTCCTTGTGTTTGACAAGCACCACCACAAGGGCCTTAACGATTTCCATGGTAGAAGCAAGCCCACTTTCATTCCATTTTTGGTGATGAGCATTGATATTTGGGTGGTTGTTTTGCAAGAATGCAAGAAAAAAATTTTTGGAGTTAACTGGTGACAATTAATGAAGTCACAGATGCCGCTGATTTGATTGTGTTTGGGGAGCATTGAATGAAGATGTGGTAGGTATTGATGTATGGGCAATTGGTGAATTTTAGATGTTGAGAGTTATTGCTCACGGGCTGAACTTGTCCTCAAATAGAATCCCTGTCAGGGATTTTCAAGGAAGGATCTTCATGATTATGTTGCTTATATGTTGGATATTCTAATGTGGAAAATATTATCAACTTGTGAAAATTTTATCAATTTGGAGATCCCAGGATCTCCAAGGAATGCATAATGGAAAATCCATGCGTATAATTTGGAAAAAAAAATGGGCATTGGTTATTTTTGAAAAATTCTCAAGGGAGAAATTTTGATAATGAGGTGATGAGACCACAACAGGATGGAAGAGCGGGTCCTTAAGTTTAATCTGGCTCCGAGGCTGAGCCATTGGAGTTCAGGGGAAGGAGCTGTGAGCCTAATAAAAAGTCCTTTAGCCAAACACACTTCCTGTCTCTGCTGTCTCTGCAAAGATTTCGACATAATTAATAAGTCCCTCCCTGGCGGGAGGCCGCTGCGCGGAAACAAACTATTTGGCTCTGAGTTGCTGGGGTTTCGAAACTGGGCCCCGCGAAAAATTTAGACCTAGGCCAGTGGAGACGCGTGGAAGGAACCGGCACCATCGATCCCCCAGTGGCTGGGGAGTAGATGCTGCCCCGGGACCAGCGCGGTCATCCTGCCCATTGCCGGATTTGAACCAGCGACCTCGGCATCCCCAGAATGGTGGGTACAAGTGCCGCGCAATAACGACTATGCTAAACGGGCTGCATGTCGGTTGAGCCGGTTTCCAATTCATATAGGTGTCATTCTATCGTGCGTGGTGCGCACTCCTGCAGAGCCATCGCCGATCATCCAGATTTTCTCAGTTTTTCACAATTCAGCTTATAAAAAATGAGCGAGCAGTTAAGAGCTCAATCATCAGTTGCTCCGTCGATTCGGTTTCGTCTGATACAGTTGGACACCATCCATGTTTCACCATCCGAAACTTCAGATTTAGCCTTGAGAACCTCACCCTTTCTCCCTCCTGGCCAACAATTGTACAAAGTTCCAGTCGTCAGAATATTTGGTGCGACTCCTGCTGGTCAACGCGTCGTGGCTCACGTTCATGGTGCAATGCCTTATTTCTACGTGCAATATGAGGCTAGTCTTGACCCGGACACCGGTGAGATTCAGCTAACCCGACTTTCGTCATACTGATCCCTCAACTAACTCCCAAATGTTGAGCCTCTGGTTAAATTCAGTGAATAGTTTTATTCGTAGATTGGGTGCTGCTCTCAATTACGCAACTGCTGGCTCATTAGGACGAGTGAATTTCAACGGTCCCGTAGATCGAGGAAAATATCAATACGTCGCTTACATTGCGTTGTGCAAGGGAATCCCTTTCTACGGCTTTCACGTTGGCTATCGTTATTTCTTGAAAATATACTGCCTGAATTCTAGGTATAAGAACCGCATGGCTGAATTGCTAAGGATCGGTAAGGTCATGAGTCCATATTCCTGCTCGCGCGCAGATCAAGCTGGCAGCGCCCGCCCTAGTGGATTCAAAGTTTTTGAGGAACATATCCCGTTTCAATTGCAATTCATGCTCGATTATAACCTTTATGGATGCGGCTGGATAGAGCTGTCCGAATGTCTCTTCCGTAGACCACTACCTGGTACGCTTTAACGAATTTCAGACACAATGGTTTTAATGCTCATTGAAGTTGTTTGATTGATGAGGCTTGAATAATCTACGTGAGATTCAGATGTCCACGTCAAAAAGAGAACGGAAGATCCAATTTATTTGATGAGCAACGTGCTTCAATCGCAGCTTGCTCCCACGGATTTGGCAAAATCTTCCTACTGCCCACTAGAACTTGACTGCAGTGTGTCCAGCATATTAAACCGACTTAGTGTCAAAGAGCGACAATTACATCAAAATTTTATGGAGTTTTTGAAAACTCCACTCCAAGACAGCGGAAAATTAGTGCAAAGTGTTAAAGAATATTGGGAAGATGAGTGCAGACGACGCCAGCAGCGGGGTCAAGCAGGGCCTGAAGAAGTCCGCGAATCAACACCCAGAGATTATGCAATTGGCGAGCAACCGCAGTGGTTCATGGAACCTAGCTTTCGGGCTCAAATTGAAGAATTGATAGTCAAGAAAAAGCTAAGAATGGTGGAACAAAACAAAAATGACACCACCGCACCTGAGACTGGCTTCCAGAATTATGTCAAACCCGAACCTAAACTTCTTCAAATGATTCCAACCACATTTCAGGCCGTTGAAGCTATCCATTTCACCAAGTGGATTACGGATGAGCAAGAAGAAAATCCATATGGTGTTTGGGCTATACGTGGAATCGGGGTTGGCCCTGGTGCCCCACGAGATGACCAGGAGCTCTCCCAAAAGGTAGCGATCACGCAGTTCGAAGAGGAGGCTGAATTACAGCTTGGAATTGATGTTGTAGCTATCCAATCGCAAATGGAAGGCTACCAAGATGAGAGACCCGAAGATGAAATTGATTTGGCTCCTAATCCTGCACTTGATGTAATTGATGAAGAAACGGATGCGGAAAATTGGGACGAAATCGATCATCCGGATGTACTGGGTCAGCCCAAAAGTCACAATGCATCCACTAGAAACACCCCTACGAAGACCAAATCAAAAGATTCGTGAGTGTATTTTTTTTCCTTTTTTTTTTGCAATATTCAGGTAAAACTTTAATTTGTGGTACTACAAGCTATTTTTGACTGGCAATACGTTTCTCAGTGTTTCACCGTTCAAGGTTTTACGGAGTCCCAACCAAGAAGGGCAATCAACCAGCAAGCTCAAGTTGGATAAAGCATTTCTTTCAAGCATGGCGGGTCCTGTAGTTCACGAGGATTCCTCAGCTCAAGCTGGTAAGTTATCTCCAAACCCCTTGAAACGGGAAAGGCACCAGCAGGATGAAGGCTTTTATCAAGCGAAGTCTGGCAAGATGATGCGATTCGTTGAGCGTCTCCAACAACTTGATCCTGGGCCAGCTCATACTACTTCAAAAACTGACACATCTAATGACCGACTGTCATTCCCAAAGTCTCTGTCGGATGCTCAAGGCATTGTACCAGAGAACATTTCAGACAGCAGGATTAGTTGTAATGCAAAAGCAAAGTCCCTCAAACTCGCCGCTGGTTTTAAGAGTCAGCATGAAGATGTGTCTCCACAACCACATGCAAATCAACAGGATCACCAACGCGCTAGAGGATTCGTATCAACTTCCAATCTAACTTGTTCGTTTTCAAGTAAAACAGTAATTGTAGATGAGCAAGCAAAGATGAAACTTGATTTAGCTATTTTGACCCAGAGTCCGCGGTCAAGAACGAAGAGCAGCTGTATTCAATGGTGTTGTTATCGTGCTCCTTGCCCATCGACTGATGAACTCACTAGATCGCTCAGTGACTATGATCTACCTATGAAAATCTATAGAGACCCATTTTACTCAGACCCCAATGATGTCCCTGAACGAAAAAGAGAATACGGAGGAAAGCAATATAGTATTTTAGGCAATACGTTGAGGTTCATCCCTGAGTTTGAACATGTCGTCGGAAACTTCAGAGGATCCCCTTTTGGAAGGTCTACTCTAAACATTTCTAGGTGGGAGTTCGCCACCCCTCCTCCAAAGCTATCCGAATTGAAAAAGCACATGAATTCGAACGGTAAGTCCAAAGTTACGCCAGGCATCCATATTTTCAAAAGTCATTGAAATGCTTCATTCAATTCCTTTATTTTGCGCAAAACAAGCAGTGAAATGTAGAAAAAATTCCTTACTTGTGTCACAGGTTGTTTTTCCTGATATGCCTTAAACTCTTGATGCTAGATGACAGGCTAATTCTTCTATGTGACTGCTTGATCAGATTGAAGGACCCACACAGCAAAATAGTGGATCAGACTTTTTACCTGTTAAACTTAAGTTGACGGTGCATGAATCACAGCATATGGATCTTCTTGCGATTGAAATACACGGTAAGATGTGGAACCGCGTTTTCTTCAAGGCGCTTAATGTTACTAAGCGTGCGAAACATTATTCTAGCCGACAGCCAGAAAGGGCGACGCCCTGATCCAGCCACAGACCCGATCAAAGTTTTATTTTATAGTTTAAAAACCGATCGTGAAGATATCCAGATTAATCGACCCGAGTCTGCCACTTTAGTTGGTATAATCATGATTGATCAAGACCCAACTCATTCTCAGAAGTTACCCAAATATGCTATAGATCGATGTTTTGTTGAAGTAGTTGACACTGAAATTGAATTGCTGAATTCGCTCATCGACAAACTCAGGGATTGGGATCCAGAAGTTTTAACTGGCTTCGAATTGGAAAGTTGGTCTTGGGGTTATGTTATGAGGCGTGGTCGTGAACTAGGTGAATCCTTCAGAGTTTTGTGCAGCCCACCTGATCAACTGATATTCCACCCTTGATTCCATAGATTTTGATTTAGTTTATGAGTTTGGTCGGGTCAGATCTAACTCTCAAGGTAGATTTGCTGGCAAGGACGATAAATGGGGTTATACCCACGGTTCATCCCTCAAGGTTACTGGTCGCCATGTCCTTTCGATTTGGCGTATGATTAGAAGTGAGATGGCTTTCACTCAATATACATTTGAAAATATAGTTTACAACGTCTTGCGTACTCGGTAAGATGCACATCTAGCCGTTACAATTTTAAATTTGCTATTCCTGCTAGGTCTTTTTCTCATGCCTTGATTTATTTGAAAGCGTTCCTCACTACTCGTTTTCTACACTAGCAAAATGGTGGAAGGAGGGCACTCTAGATCATCGAAGAAAAGTGTTGCTATATTATCTCCTTCGGGTGGAATTTGACATTCTGCTGGTCGATGAAACAGAAATGATTTCGCGCAACGCGTTAGTTATTTTGGTAATCTTTGATCACTGACATCCCATTTAGTCTATTAAGTTAGGATTAGTCAAATAAATCAAATAGATGATTGATGATTCGTACAAAAAAAAACCAGTGAAATTGCTCGCACGCTAGGAGTAGATTTTTTTTCTGCGATCTCTCGAGGATCACAATATAAAGTCGAATCTGTATTGTTTAGGATTGCAAAGCCGGAGAATTATTTGTTACCATCACCAACTCGAACGGAGGTAATTGTTTTGAAATCATTTTATCGTTTTTCAACAAATCCAGTTCACTTTTCAAGTTATCATCTACATTCGTTTCCTTTTCTCTTTTTTCTTCGATTGCAGTAATGAACATCTTTTTTGTGGCAGGTTGGAAACCAAAATGCTGCCGAATGCATCCCTTTGGTTATGGAACCGCAATCAGCATTTTACAAAAGTCCACTATTGGTTTTGGATTTCCAGTCTCTTTACCCTTCGATTATGATTGCCTACAATTACTGGTGTGTTCGACAAATTAACAACTTATTTTGTCCCACGATTCTTACTGTCGAGCTGATGTAACTCCTTACATGAAGCTATTCTACTTGCCTTGGTCGTGTAAATACTTTCAAAGGGGTCAACAAGTTAGGAACTTCAGTGCTCGATTTACCTGAAGGATTGCTAAAATTGATGAAGGACGACATCATCGGTAAGTTTCTCTCGCGCTTTGCCTAATTTGCCTCATAGTTGCACTGCAAAAAATAAAAAAAACTGGCTCAGCTGGTACCAGTTGACACGAAAGAGTAGAACGGCCCCTTCGTAATATTGCATTTCAACTGGTGCCACTTGAGCCAGTTTTTCTTTTTCGTAGTTTTAGTGCTCCGCAAGCCAAGGCTAATGAGAATCTGGTTTGGTTTGCCAAGTTTCGCCTAATGGAGTGATGTTTACCAAACATCGAGTCCGAAAAAGTTTATTGAGCAAAATGCTCAGTGAATTTCTCGATACGAGAGTCATGATCAAGCAAAGTATGAAATTCGCCAAAGATGATAAGGTTTTTTTCATTTTCCCAATTATCAGCGTCGTTTTCGTCATACCAAATAATATGGGAAACGGCTTGTTGCAGGTTTTAACCAAGATGCTCAATGCGCGACAGCTTGGTCTTAAATTTATCGCTAACGTAACATATGGTTACACCGGTGCTAGTTTTTCCGGAAGAATGCCATGTGTCGAAATCGCCGATGCAATTGTGCAAACCGGAAGGGAAACCTTGGAGAAGGTTCGAGAAGTTTTATAGATCTATCGGCCATTTTTCAACTTAGATAGATTGTGGATTCATCCTAACTATAGCTCGGTTATGCACAATTCAATAAGTCTATGGATTTCATCCATAGTGTCAAAGAGTGGGATGCTAAAGTAGTCTATGGAGATACAGATAGTTTGTTCGTATACTTACCAGGTAGGGGTAAGGAAGAGGCTTTCCGAATCGGAAATGAGATGGCAGACGCTATCACCAAGAGAAACCCTGCGCCGGTCACGCTCAAGTTCGAGAAAGTCAGTGATTGACTGCTCTATGTCAATCGTTTATCAAACTTAGCTGAATTCGGCGTTCTTAGGTTTATCTTCCATGCGTGTTAATGGCCAAAAAGCGCTATGTAGGAGCTAAGTACGAGAATTTGAGTGACACCAAAGCGGTTTTTGACGCAAAGGGGATCGAAGTAGTCAGACGCGATGGTATTCCAGCCTTGCAAAAAATACAAGAAACTTGCTTAAAGTAGGTTCCTAACTCTTCCTTTTTTTTATTCAAGATAATAATGTATATACTATCATCTTGAATCTAAATGAGAGTGAACTCACTATTAACCTCCTTACTGACTCACGCTTGATGCATTAGAAAACTATTCGAGACCCAAGATCTTTCAGACATCAAGGCTTACCTCTATCGACAATGGCAAAGACTGTTGCTTGGGAAGGTATCAATTCAAGATTTTACGTTTGCTAAGGAGGTCAAATTAGGGACTTACAGGTAAAGTTTATTATGATTCCGAAGCATATCAACATAGAGTGTTTATTTGACATTTCCTTTTTTAGCGAAAAAGGTCCACCTCCCCCTGGTGCATTAATTGCGACTAGAAAGATGGCAATTGATCCGCGAAGTGAACCTGCGTATGCAGAACGAGTACCATACGTGATTGTCAAAGGCGCGCCTCAATCAAGACTGAGGGACCGGGCTGTTCCGCCAGAACTCCTTTTACAAAACCGGTGAGACCGGCGCTTTTGCTTACTTTGGTTTCGTTCGAATCTACGCAATGGCACTGATTTACATACCTATGATGCATTGCTACCACGACACACCCACTAGTCTTTTAGCGCTCGACGCGGAATATTACATCAGTAGAGTTTTCATTCCGTCCCTGGCACGTATTTTTAATCTCATCGGGGTGGATGTGGCGGCGTGGTATCAATCAATGCCCAAAATGATGAGAGTGGCGAAATCGAGTGGCTTTGTTGATCATGGATCAGCTCACTCTAACTCAAACGCTGATGCGATGCGAAGCCCAAAAAAAGCAACTAAACTTTTGGTTGATGAACATTTCCGAAGCGATAGATGCTGGAATTGTGAAGAGGAAAGACAGCACGGTATGTACATGAACCGGAGTCTTGTTTTGGTGATTGCCCCTAAACCAGCGACAGATAGCGAAGGAATTCATTTTGCGTTTTGGCGTGTTTTGCTTTTCTCAAAATTAAATCTTCTAGGAATTTTATGTAAAAATTGTTCGAATGATCCCAATCTTGCTTCATGCTCACTCTTGATAAAAGCAAGGTCGATAGAAAAAAGAAAAAGAGAAATAGAAATGATTTGTAGAGAATGTTCATCAATGTCTATCCTCGACAAAGAAGTTGAATGCGACTCATTAGATTGTTCGGTGTTTTATGATCGCGTTAAAGCTAATTGGATGATTGAAAATGGTCTCAAATTACTTGACGTTGTCGATCAAATTGAAGAGGTACGTTCACCACCATTTGTTCATTATTCCTATGCACGCAGTCTCCCCTTTTTGAAATTGAATCCCCCCCTGAAAATTTTTCAATCCACTGCAATACTAATGATTTCTAATTGAAACTCTTACCAAACAATCAGGGAAAGAACTTGACTGGCATGAGCTCATTGGAATGGTGAATTGACACCGCACTTGTTAAACAGGAAAAAGTAGGAAAGAGAATGGAAAGAAATACAGAAAAAAAAAGAGAATCAGAAAAAAATGAAGAAAAGATGTTCTTATTTTTCTTTTCCTTTGTTCTTTTTGACTTGTTATCTTCCTTTGCTTGGTCAGCTGCACTGCAATTAGTGGTAGCATAGCTCTAGATTTTTTTTAGCTAACACTGATCTTAGTGTTAGCTTTTTTATTAAAATAAAATCAGCTAAAAAAAGCTTGGATTCTTCTTTCTAGCACAGCTATGCAATAGCTATTCAACTGGCTGGAAAGTCAGGCCAGTTGACCTGTGGTTTGCCACAGGTTAGAATTGGGAGTCAGAAATCAAACTTTTCAGTCTAAACCATTATATTACCTGGTGGAGCCATTGCTCCTAGTCCTCCCCATTCCTGTTAAATTTCACACAACTGAAAGCATAGTTTGTTTCAGTATTTTCCAATAATATGTATAATAAAAATATTTTATTTTCTTTTTTAATAATTGATTTTAATGTAAAATAAAAATAAAAGAATAGATATAATTCAAATAAGATTAGTTTACCTGAAAGCAAAACTGGTAAAAACTTCTCTGTAATAGCTTATATATAGTTTATAATAGTAAATGATAGTTTTAATTTTACATCTTTATTTCATTTTTGAATGTAATAGGTGCGCTCATTTCTGACTTTCATACTTTTCCATAGTTTTATTTGAGGCTTTTCACAACTACAAAAAAGTATGCAAAGGTATGTAGCAGCTACAGGAGGTATCTCTGAAGCTGATACAAATCTGTCCATACTTCTCTATTGTACCAAAAACTGTGAAATCAAATTATGGAAAAGTATGTAAGGCAGAAATGAGTGCACTAAATAAATAAAATACAGATATTATTGCTATAATCTTGATCTTGTTTTTGTTTCTTTTGTTCTGTAATAAAAAGATCAGAGAAACAAAAATAATTTTTAATCAGTTTCTTTTCATAAATTTTCAATCAGAAAAAAGATAAACAAAGTTATGATCATGATGTTCTATTATGCTCATAAGCGTTTATGATGTCATGATTTCTTCCTGAAATTTTGCTGTGTTATTTTATTCATCACTCTAAACAAAATTTCAACTTACAATAATATTAAACTTGAAAAATTAATCAATAAATCAACAATCTTTATTTGTTGATTCTATTATTTTAATTCTTTCATTTGTTTCTAAATTCTAACAAATAAAATGATGGTAATTGTTGGGAAATGAGAAGAAGATATCTAAAATCCCTCAAGTTTCACATTGCAACTCGCGCTCAAAACTAAATACCCCAAAACCTGTGACATCTACATGAAAACCCCATAAGGCAAGTTTGCCCACTCTCAACACCCCCCTACAAACTTTCCACCCTACAGCCTAACAACGGCCAAACCATAAAACTTCCCCCCTAGCCTTTTTTTCAATATATCCGCCACTTGATCCTATATTTTAACCCATACCAGTTGAATATTTTTTTCCCTAATAGTGTCATTAATGAAAAAGAAACACCTCATAACCTGTCTCATCCTTGCCCTAGATCTATTTTCCCCAGCTACCAAAACCACCGCCCTATTATCACACAATAGTTTCTTGTCCGAATTCCCCACCAATCTTTCCAAAATTTCAATTAAAGGTAAATGAAATTCCACTTCTGAGCTCAAAGATAGATATTTGGCCCTACACATTAATTTTGCCACGGTCTTTTGGTGTCTCAACCCCCAAGAAATTTGAAAATTGTTGAAAGTTGAAAAAATATCCTGAAGTAGACCTGTGAAACTAGCCTCCCCATCCAGCATCCACCCACATTTTTAACCCCAAAGAATTTGGTTTGAAAATTAAATGTTGTTCAGAAGTGTATTTGAAATATTGCATCAAGTGTTGTAGTGCAAACCAATGATTTCCTTGAGGATTATTGCTGTATCTTGCTAAATAGTTGACCAAATGCAATATATCAGGTTGAGTTCTGATTGAGAGATAATTCAGACACCCGATAAAAGAACAATATTATGTTGCTTCAATTTCCTCCAAAGTTGGAGTTTCTATCTCCGGATCTGGCAGCGGAGTAGTTGAATGAATTATTTCTTTTCTGATCTTCTTTTCCATCTTTCCTATGATTTGATGTACCAAATTTTTTTGATGCAATTCCAGAGCTTATCCAAATTGACTTCAAAAGATTCCTACTATCTTCTCCACTCTATTTTCCCATTTCAATTTTACTTGTATTTCCATCAAACTTTTAACTTCTTGTAATACTTCCTTGTTGTTTCCTAAAATAAGAGCATCATTCATATGTATCCAGATTGCTACAACAGAAGTTCCCTTTTTGTAATGATAAACCATCTGATCAATCATGTCCCCCTCCAACACCCAAACTATTGCATTACAGTTAGCGATTTTAGCGTGTAGCGTGGCGGTAACGTGGCCTCTAAGCTACATTGTTAATTTAGCGGGTGACCGCTACCGCTAACGCTAATATTTCATGAGAGATTTTTTTTCAAATTGCAATCGCTAAGATGTAGCGGCTTTTAGCGGTCAGTCGCTGCGCTACAGCTACAATTAGCGGCGCTAACACTATTGTTGGCGTTTGTAGCGTGTCATTTTGCTGGGGGATCAGAAATTTTTTAGAGGCGGGTCATTCTGATAAAGCACCACAATTATGGAAGGTATATATATATATATTTATCTTATTTTTGATAATATTTAATTCAAACTAATAGCCAAAGAAAGAAACAAGCAAATAATCAAATGAAAAAGACATCCGTTAGACCAACCAAAATCTTTCCTTCCGTCAACCTAATTAGCTCTGCGAGAGGCGCAATTTTGCTGACTAAAACTTTTCTTCCCTCGTGGAAAAGTCGTCGCAAAGCGTTAGCAGCAAGTGAAATAATATCCGGGTCGGAAGAATTCAAAGATGGTGCTACCAAGTTAAGACAGCAAAGCAGGTGGTGTGGATGATGTTTTAACCATTCAGAAAATGATGCTGTAGAGTTTGCGGTCCAAAATGAGCCTTTGTATTTCAATCAAGAAAGTGTAGAAATGATAAACACTTGCCAATCACAATTAGACATGTGCCTTTTAATCGTAGCAAGGGCGGCGTATCACCGGCAGGAATCTTTCCCAGAACCTCAGGGCCGAACACAATTGGCAAGACAACATTTTCTTCTATTGGAATCCCATCTTGGATTGCCCGAATACAAAAAAAACATGCCTCTAACTCCTTGAAAAAATAACGAATTGCAAAACCCATAACATCAATTATGTGAATAATTATTCTAAAAATAGGCAAATTGGTAATTTTTCCCTACTATCTTTTGCCCAAGTGATGAGACTCGAGCAAACAGGATCCAATCTGATGGAATGATAAGAGTGATAAGATGCTGCTAGAGTCTTTACCTCATAAGAATCATCCGCGGCTGGGGTTTTGTTTAGAAGTGACTTTGTTTCATAAACCAATTCCAGTAGCAATTCTTCCCTACAGAAATAATAGCAAGCCAAGAGGCACTCTGCCATGTCGCATGTCGTGTGTGATTTGAAAGAAACGATCATATCTTTAGTCCAATTATTAAGGATATGATCATTTTTTGGCCAGGTTGATTTTAGGCTTATGCCACGAGATAAAGTTTTAAAAACGTCGA
The DNA here is from genome assembly GCA_000785685.1 of Uromyces viciae-fabae. NCBI lineage: Eukaryota > Fungi > Basidiomycota > Pucciniomycetes > Pucciniales > Pucciniaceae > Uromyces > Uromyces viciae-fabae. Next base: position 20,325 of record KN361298.1, read on the forward strand.
TTGAAAGAGACTTCAGCTCCGTGTGGTTCCCGAGCTGAACCGAATTAAGCTGTGAGGCAAATTCAGAGTCCTCTGTAGCATTACCCAAGTATCCCAAATCATTCAGTTCCTCTTGCAGCAATGTCCGTATAGGCAGAATAAATGTCGATATATTTTCGTCAATCCATCCATAGCCAGGGAAAGTGCTCAGATGCAGTAAGTGTCTCACTATCTTCAAACTTCGATGATTTGAAATGTTTGCGGTGATTACGGCGATGGAGTGCTCGCATAAAGAAGCAAAAAGCTTATAGATGGATAAGATGGCATCGACTAAGCTGAAATAAACAGGCAATATTTGTGGCCAAAGTGTACCTAAAATTTTCTTCATCTCTCAATTTCCAGAAACTCTGTATAAGGACAGCTCATAATACCATTTCATCAGCAAGTTTTTTTTTTTTTTTGAAAGTAGCAGCTGTGATTTAGCACAAAAACTTTGCTGAAGGATCTCTTGAAGGTAATCTGTGTCTTGATATTGGTAAGATTCCAAATAATTGTGGACTTGAATATAAGAAATTAAGTATTTGTGGTATAAAAAATAATAACAAAGTTTTTGAAAAATGACCTAAAATTCCTACTACTGCGAATCCCATTCCAGCAAAATAGCAAAATGTATCCCCAACAAAAGTTCTTGCGGGATACCTTCTTCATCAATTCACCATTTCACATCCAATATATTTTTTTTTAAAAATAACAACAAAATCCCTGTTCAGTTAGACTTTCTTTTGAGAATGATTTTCTTTTTTTATAATGATGTCTGAAAAGAATCACATACCAATTATACTTGAGTAATGCCATCATGACTGCCAGCAAAGGCATCATCATGTAGAGGGAGAAAATATGTCAATCTTCCAGTTCTTTTGAACCGTTTGTGATTCCCAATGTTAGCTTTTGGTCAATCCCAATCTCACTTAGGTCCAGATGTGTATAAAGTAAATCATTACAGATGATCGAAAGACATATTACTATCGATTGTCCGACTTCTACTCCATGGATACCAGCTAGGATGTTGATACTATTTTTACAAAAAGTTGATAGCATTGACATGTAGAGATAATATAATGGACCTATTTATGTATTATTATTTTTTGTCTTGTCTTGGATTAAAGACATCCTCCATGCAGGATGCATTATTGTGGCTAGTATTACTGACCGGCATTCCAGTGTGATTGCT